>LIEC01010997.1:257468-277435 GCA_001925005.1 Drosera capensis | reverse complement strand
TTTGGCATTGTCGTTTTGCTTAGACATAACATTACTGAGTACTTTCTTGTACCACTACAGAAATTGAAGACTCGAACAGTGAAGAACAGTTGTAACCCAGAGTGGAATGACGAGCTCACACTTGCAATAACAGATCCAAACATCCCAATTAAAATCACGGTGTATGATAAAGATAGATTTACCAATGATGACAAGATGGGCAAAGCTCAGCTTGATATTAAACCGTTCCTGGAATGCTTACGGATGGGACTAGAAGTTGCTAGTTCTGGGTCAGTGGTAAGAAAAATCCACCCAAACAGCGAGAACTGCCTAGCAGCTGAGAGCCTTGTGGTTTGGACAGACGGCAAGCCTGTCCAGGACATGAATCTCAGGCTAAGAGACACTGATTCCGGCGAGATCGAAATCCAGATCGAGTGGATCGATGTGGCCGGTGCTAGAGGTTTGGGTCCATGAGGTCCTGAAAACAATGTAAACATAAACATGCTCTGAAGGAAGTTCTGTTGTTCTCGTTTGTATGTTGTTCCCAGTACTGTATGCTCACCCGGTTATGGCTTCTAGGCTTGTATTGTGCTAGAAAGAGTAAACTATATATTCGACCCACCTTATTATTTCTTTTTTTCTTTTTTTCTTTTTGGGGTTTATAATCACCTTATTATTTCAAAATAAACACAACTGTTGGGTTTAACTGTTTGGTTTCCATCATGTCCTAAATATATGCTGTCTAAATTTAAAACTTACCAGAAGTAAAATTTTGGATCTGTGGATTGTTCTACTTCTTGTTTTGGTTTAATTATAAGCCTCCAAAATAAGAACTGGCTGTTGAGGGAAAAAGAGGGTGAAGTCCTGGAGGGGATTCCAAAAGGAGAACTGTATTGAGCTTGGAATTGATGCCTTGGTGGGAACCGTTGGTGCGGATCTCCAAAGCATTTTCTGTTGCAAATCGTTTTTCTAGAGGTCTCCTCCGTCGTATGGCAAAGAAGAACGAGGACAAGATGGATCATGTGGACATGGGGAAGCTAATTGGACTCCTCAAGGTCAGGGTCCGTAGAGGAGTCAACCTTGCGGTTCGCGACGCTGTCAGCGAGACCAGTGACCCTTATGTTGTCGTCTCTGTCGGGAGTCAGGTAAATATTTCTTTCTGTGATGAGAGGGTGAGAAATTTTGCTCACATGTTGGAAATTTCACTCTTATATGGAACATCTTGACCCAAATTGGCTCAGCGCATCACTTTGATTTGTAGGCGGCTAGTGGTTTGATAGGATGACACATTGAGAATACCATGAGAATTTAACTGTTGCCTGTTCCTATTTGGCTCATGGTGATATCGAATAGCGAATTGTTTTCAATGTTTTCTATGGTATGGTTGAATATATTTTTTGATATCCAGGTACATGGTTTTGGATGATTGTTAGATCACACGATGAGAACATCTTATCATAGTATCACTCTGAATATTTGTGTGCAGAAACTTAAGACTCGTGTGATACATAACGATTGCAACCCATACTGGAACGACGAGTTAACACTCACCATATCGGATCCCAGCCTTCCAATCAAGCTTGTAAGATTATCCAGAATGACATTTCAGCTTCTTGAACTTTATTGCATGATGATCATGAAAATCAAGTTGCCGATCTTGCTTAGTCTTCAATGTCTTTCTCCAGACTGTATATGACAAGGATACATTAACTGATGATGACAAGATGGGAAGAGCGGAATTCGATATTAGACCATATCTGGAATGCTTGCAGATGGGATTGGGAAAACTCCCCATTGGAACTGCGGTAAAGAAGATTCAGCCGGATAAGAGCAACCACCTCGCTGATGAAAGCAAGGTTATATGGATAGGAGATGGCAAGATGGTTCAAGACATGGTTCTAAAACTACAAGACGTCGAGAGAGGCCTCATACAGATACAGATCGAGTGGGTTGATATGCTGAATGAACCAAAACCCGGTGAAACTTGAGATACATTTGAGTACAACGTTTTGGATTTGTGTATTTATGACTTTTTGTTAGGGGAATTGCATATTATAGATCCAAACAGATTACTCTAAATTGTGAAGTTAGTCTATGTATTTTACAAAACCCGAAATCATCCACTGTACAAAGTTGCTGTATTTAATTGAAATGTTTCATTATGTGCTCAGAACAATGATCAATTTACATGTTGATTTCTAGTTTTTGCTGATTGTTCAGCCTCAGCTAAATCTTGTCAGAGTTCTGATACAATTACTACTATTTTACTGGTTGGTTCCATTTGAAAATGCCCCTGAAGCAACCTCTAGCTTGATCAATTCCAGGGACTGAAAATTTTATTTGTTTCTAAGAAACCAAGCTGGATCATAAACGAATTACCAGTGTGAAGATTTTTTTCTTTTTTTTTTTCCAGAATGATGAGATTTACAGTTCTTAATTCATCGCGCACAACTTTTGTATAAATTCGCATGTTTACAATCATGACTCAACTTTCTTTTTGCTGCAACAAACAGCTACTGTGACCTCTTTGAGCGAGCTTGCTTTCATCAATATCGAAGGACCCCTATGGGCCGTTCTATTACATTCCGTTGCTTATCTTTCTGTTTCAGATGGTTTGTTATAACTATCTAAGCAATAAAAAAAATGCACATAGTAATATCGAGGTAGTGTGCAACTTTGATCGGGCGACTTCGTTAAAATGAGTAGGAGTAATTAACCAGCGTGCTCATCCCCCTGGTTTCATGACTCATTCACTCTACTTTGAAGAGGTAAGTACCTATGCAGATTGAAGTATTGCTGCTATAAAACACCAAAGAAGGAACTATATGTCGTATGATATCAAGATACCACATGCCGAAAATGGTTGAAAGCAACATGAGTCTATAAAGATCCATGAATTTATTTGGAAGCTTGTTTCAAGATATTTTTCCTCCCTTGACATGGACACTGACTAAAACATGAGGATACGATTCAACAGGGCCACAGTTTATCATCCTGGGCACGATATTTCTTCTTAGAATGCTCTTGAAGCTTTAACCAAACAGGAAACCGAAATTAACAATCTTGATAAGAAAACCATGGCTACTGCAACAACCTCATGCTCCACCTCCTTAACCCTGAGAGGCGATGCAACGAGAACCAAATTCGCTTTCTCCGGTGAGACGAGGCGATCGGTGAAGAAGCTGAACTTTCTCTTGTCACATTCACCATTAGTTAGAACTTTACTGGTTAAAACTTCAAAGTTCGAGGCACTGGTGGATGAAGAAGTGGAGAAGATATGGAGGCTTCAGAACGGTTCTGATGTTCGCGGCGTGGCATTGGAAGGCGAGAAGGGTAGGGAAGTTGATCTCACCCCTGATGCAGTGGAATCTATTGCGGAGAGCTTTGGAGAATGGTTAACAGATAAGCTTGAGGTGGAGAATGGACGGACTGTGGAGGGCGGCGTGAAGGTGTCTGTGGGGAGAGACCCTCGAATATCCGGTGCATCATTGAGTGCTGCCTTGTTTTCTGGCCTTGGTCATGCCGGTTGTATCGCCTTTGACATGGGGCTCGCCACTACTCCAGCATGTTTCATGAGCACGGTTTTGGCTCCATTTCAATATGATGGAAGTATCATGGTAAGAACATTACCACTTTTTTGCAACCAAGATAGCTGAAGTAATCGGTATTTCGTCGCGTTTATCATTTGTTTCAGGAGGTAGCTTGTGATTCTAATGTTAGATTAAAAGACTAGTAGAAGCTTACAAGTACTTTTAAGTTTTGGAACTATGCGTACTTCACTAGAACTATAGATTAACGTGTGGGAACTAATAGTTAGTTGTCAAAATCCCCTTATAAGGGCTAAGCGGCTCTCTGGACGATGGGTGTGTTGCAGTTGACGGCGTCTCACTTGCCATACACGCGCAATGGTTTAAAATTCTTTACAAGAAAAGGAGGACTAACATCTCCAGAAGTGGAAGTCTTATGCGACAGAGCTGCCTGGAAGTATGCCAACCGGCAGGCGAGAGCATCCACGTCCTTGCCTACTCGTCCCTCAAGAGTCGACTTTATGAGCGCCTACTCGCAGCACCTAAGGGACATTATAAAGAAGAGGGTGAACCATCCGCTTCACTACGATACTCCCCTTGAAGGCTTTCAGGTTTCTTCTTCAATCTTGTGTATTGTGATATCGTGCTCATGTGTGGTTCAAAATACATAAAGGAACTACACCTCATGTTCATAATAAATCTTCAGTTAGTACCCTAATCAATTCTATATCCTCATGTTTATCTTTCGAAATAGTACAATTCTTATTTGTGACATCTAACTATCATGTCAAGGGTTTCACTTCTAATTTGTGGTATCTAATTATTATGTCAGGTAGGGTTACTTCACCGATAGATAATTCTTCTTCCTGTCATGTTTAAGGGTTCAACATATCCAGAGAATTTCAGAAAACAATTTTTCCATTGAAAATATGTAATACGGATGTGACTGTGCACATTTTGCCTTCTCCCCATCTTGCATTTGATTGGGTAAACTCCGTCACAAAATGGATGTCTATGCTGTGCAATTCTGTTATACTGTATAGAGCTTGAAATGTAAATGACTCGAAATGGCAGATCATTGTGAATGCGGGAAATGGATCCGGAGGATTCTTCACATGGGATGTGCTAGACAAGCTTGGTGCAAACACAATTGGGTCATTGCACCTCGACCCGGATGGCATGTTCCCTAACCACATCCCCAACCCGGAGGACAAGACCGCGATGGCTTTGACACGGGCTGCAGTCCTCGAAAACTCAGCTGACCTAGGCATTGTTTTCGATACAGACGTGGACCGCAGCGGTGTAGTCGATAGCAAAGGGAACCCTATCAATGGGGATAAGCTGATTGCTTTAATGTCCACCATAGTCCTCCGAGAGCACCCTGGTTCGACAATTGTCACAGATGCCCGCACCAGCATGGCCCTTACTAGGTTCATAACAGATAGGGGTGGTCACCATTGTCTGTATCGCGTGGGTTATAGAAATGTGATCGATAAAGGGGTTCAACTCAACAAGGATGGTGTTGAGACGCATCTCATGATGGAGACTTCCGGTCATGGTGCTCTTAAGGAGAACTATTTTCTCGACGATGGTGAGACGTGCTTTTATTTTTACCATGCTATTTGGTCATTAAGAGCATTGACATTTATTGACTGTTAGAAAAGTTTAACTTCAGGAGCTTATATGGTGGTGAAGATCATCATAGAAATGGTCAAAATGAAGCTCTCTGGCTCCAATGAGGGGATCGGCAGCTTGATAAAGGACCTTGAAGAGCCAGTAGAATCTGTAGAGCTTAGGATGAATGTTGTTTCACAACCGAGACATGCCAAGGCGAAGGCCACTGAAGCAATCGAAGCATTTCGAGCTTTTGTCCAAGTAAGCATTTGGCAACAACTCTTGCTGGCCACTTAGTTACTGCTTCATATAGTTTTAACTTTCAACCGCGTCTGCCGGTTAATAGCTATGAAAATGTGACAACATAGCTTAAAATTTTTAACAATACCTTGTATCCATTGATTAAAGGAAGGAAAGATAGAAGGGTGGGAGCTGGATTCATGTGGAGATTGCTGGGTTAGCGACGGTTGCCTCGTTGACTTGATTGACAGCCCTGCACCTATTGATGCTCACATGTATAGGTAAATAAGTTTCCCTTGCGAACTTTTTGAGTACATTTGAATCCAAATCTCTCATGCATGAATTGAAAAGCACATACAGTCCACGTAGTTCTAAAAAATATAGGTGTATTAATACATTTTTCTGCGAAGTCTCACATTTTTTGCAGTACAATCAATACATTTTGGCTATGATGCTCCTTTTTTTTCCCGAATTTGGCAAAATATGTCCTGCAAAGTTATTGAAGCTAAATTGCTGCATCAAGTGCAGAGCAGAAGTTTCGGATGCAAAGCATGGAGAACATGGGTGGATTCACCTGAGGCAGAGCATACATAACCCGAATATTGCTGTAAACATGCAGTCCTTGGTGCCTGGAGGCTGCCAGTCCATGGCAAGAGTCCTTATAGACAAGTATGCCTTAGTTTCCCCTTTCAGCTAATCCTATCCATCCAGTAAAAAAAATACAGTGTATATATACATGCTCTTCAGCTTTGCTTTTACAATGATTTTATTCTCTGGTTGCTGGTTTAATGCAGGTTCCTTATAACAAGCGGAATGAATAAAGTCCTTGACATTTCACAGATCCGAAGCTATGCAGAGAGTGGCAACAATAGTTAGAAGAACAATCAAAGTATAAACTAAAAGATGTCTTGTTTCTGGTTTTTGTCACATAGAAGCAACATACATGATACATCATTGAGCATGTTTTATTGCATTGCCTCACCATAATAGATGCAGCGAAATACGATACAGATATTCTTGAGAATACACAGCAAAGAGAACGTGAACCAACATTTCCATTCACAGCATATTACTAACTTGCTAAAAATAACTATATAGATGAAATAATAGTCGAGAATACTAGATGAACTCTAACAGCATGGCTTCATTAGCAATATCACGTTAAAATGTATTATTGCTCCGAGATGGTATGCCTCTAGATCTCTGGACATATTCGATAAGCAGAATCAATAGCAATATTTGGCTCTGGGACACATTCAAAACTTTTCACGGTGCTGGGTGCCTCTTTGGCACCAAACCAGGAGTTTGGCTAAAAGAAACATTCTTGCATCGAATGATTTCTTTAGCTGATTAATTGTCTATGCCATTTGACCTATTGTAGAACTGCTTGTTGCAGTCTAGGCCTTGGCATTACTATTCATACAGTAAAATCTCAACCGAGCAAACCACTTTCACCTTTACACGACACCTCGGGTGTTAAACCTTACTGTTTTGTCTCCTTTGCTTCATAATCTCTCCTGTGATGAATTCCGTTTCTTTGTCTTGAGTTTATAAGTTTCTGAATTCAATTGATGGGAATACCAAAATATTTTAAGTTTCACTTAGAGAAGGAGTTCTGTAATTTATGCTTTGGGTGCCAAATGGCTCAGTTTCATATCATGTTGAAGAATGACAATAATTTATGAGCTTTACACTTCATAAACAAGGGTTGAATTATGGCTGCGTTGTCTTAGTTAAGCAAACAGGAAAAAAGGCCAGTGAAATGAAAATAAGATGGTCTTATATTTTGCCTTCATGCAGGTTGCAACTTTTTGCTGCAAGCTGGTGAGAAGCGTAGAAGACTGAAGACGTGATGTGGGTGGTCAAAGTACATAACATTTCGTACTATTTATGTTTATTTTTAAGCTAAGCCATTCGCCACTGGTCCTCTTAGTTAACTGAGAAAGCTGAGTATCTCAAAAAAAAAAAAAAAAAAATCCCAAGATCAAATTTAAACGTTGATTAGATTTGATCAATATTTCTTTATGTTGAGTTTGTAGTCGAGCATCCCCATCACGCGAAGGGGGATAGGAGGACGTGTCAGGGGAGTTCGCTAGTAAGTTGTTATGGTATGGATGACGAAGTAAATATAAAAAATGCATATTGTTATTTTTTTCTCATTTGACTTTTTGATTTTTATTCACTATAGATATATTCTTATTGTATAGAAAAATAAGAAAAAAAAAATTAAGATTTTAAAAAGCAATACACAGAACGATTTAATAAAAAAATCATTATAATCTGATGGTTGAGTTTTCTTTTCCCATATATTTTTTTGTTTTTATTTATTGTAAAATTTATTTATGAATTGATCGGTTGAATTACAATTATGGGATTGTAATCGCACCACACAGGTTTTCCACCAGAACTCGAATCTTCTTTGCTTCCCGAAAGCACCCCATCCCACCTACAATGGCGACACCAGCACCAAAGATCCTCTCATGGCCGTCTACGCCGGCAATGAGCACCAACATCAGCATCACCGATTCCCGCTATTCATTCATCAGTTTCAGTCTCTACACCAGTAGAAACCTCCCTTCCTCTTCTTGCTCCTGCCGCTGCTCTCCGAGCCCCAACCACAACAACAACAACTCCGCCGGGGCACAGCGATTCGAACACGATGCTCATGAGTGGGCCGAGAGGACTGAGGAACCTGCTGGGTTGGAGGAAGTCACGGAGGGCCGGAGATGGCGGAAGAGGCGGAGGATGTGGGAGATTGGGATTACGAGGTTGAGGTTATTGTTTGGGAAAAGGTCGCTGTGGAGGAGGATTTTCGTTGCGTCGAGGAAAGTGAGGAGTGTCATTTTGCTCAATGTGATGACGGTTGTTACGGTATGATTTCTTGTTATTGGTTCTAGTTTTGATTTGGTGTTTTTGGTTTCGAATTGTTCTTTGCGGAATTGCTTTGTATGGTGTGTTTGTCAGAAATACTATCGCAAAACCGAACCTTGGACTGCTGGATATTGTATCACGGTATAGCAACTAGAACAACCGAGTTGTTCTCCTCGTTAGCAGAGTTGTGTAGGGTAAGATGTACAGAGCTTACCCTTGTTGTAAAATCTACAGAGAGACGATTTCCCGAGGAATACTATATCACGATGCACCAAACAAGCCACCCTACAAAAAAAAAATAAAAAAAATTCGATGACTGATTTACTCACTATCTCACCATTCTTTAAGCTATGGCTCTTTCTATGTTTTTGTATTAGCTGTTTAGATTCATATTTTTGGTGCTGAATCATTTTCTTTTGCAGTTTTCTCACTGGTGAAATTGGTTTTTACAGTGTGCTGTGAGGTTGGTGATGTTGATCGCATGGTAATTTTCTAATGTGAGGTTTTGTGAGTGTTCTAAATTAAACTACGGATGTCTGAGATAAGCTGAAAAGATAGAATCTTTGTTTCAAAGGGGACAATAAATATTGTTTTACTGAATTCTATGTATTCTAGTCTTTCCCTGGAAGCTGCCTGCATCTGTGCCGTAGTTGGTTTCATGATTATGTTGTGGATGAACTCTTGGAAGTTCAAGCAACACAATCTGATTCTAGATAGTGGATGGTTATAGATCTAATGATTATGTGCATAATCTAGATGCTATATAGGGGAGCAAGTTTGAAAGATATGTGGATCGCCAATCTTAGGGCTGGGCTTGGCTGATGGGGCTCATGTCTGCTTGCCCTCATGTATGAATTATTATACATTTGACATTTAATAGTCGAGGAAGAAATTGAGTAGCAAAAAGCCAATCTGTAATGCCCTTGAAGCTAAATGAGCAAACCAGGCAAGATTAAGATATCCAATCTATTGCAAGGCTCATAGTATATGTTCATGTGGTCGTTTGCCTGACTCAGACCTTGTTTTTGTAGGGAGACAAATGGAGTTTTTGTGCTGATGTGAAATTTATCATTGAATTCTTGTAGCTAGTGATATTCCCATCATCAAAGAGGTTGAAGCAATTATGGATCCAGCTACTTTTTCTGTTGCACGATTTGCTGTCACAGCTATACCATTCATTCCATTCATCATTCGGGCAAGAAGCAATGCTCGTATTCGTGGTGCTGGAATGGAGTTAGGCTTATGGGTCAGCCTAGGATATCTCATGCAAGCACTTGGATTACTTACCTCTGGTGCAGGACGTGCAGCATTTCTCTCAATGCTTACGGTGAGGTTCTTCTTTGTACTCAGGTCATATTCATTGTATTTGCAATCACTAGGAGAAACTCTTGTTTCAGATGTCATAATTGTCTAAGATTTCTGTTTTTGTTTGTTGCATCAGGTAATTGTTGTTCCATTGCTCGATGGCATCTTCGGAGCCAATGTGCCAACTATTACCTGGTTTGGAGCCCTCATGTCCGTTGTAGGAGTTGCTATGCTTGAGTCTAGCGGATCCCCTCCATGTGTAAGATTTTAGTCATTTATAGGAAGCATGATTATACGAGTAGATGAGCTTTAATCATCAAGTGAATGTGTTATTAAATTCACTCCACAGAATGCATGTACATATAGATCAGTCACGTTAAAGAGCTTGCTTAATTATCAAAAAAATTGCTAAGCCTGTTTACGGTTTTTTTCCCTTCTAAGTTTGAGATCTGTTAAATTTTCTGAATCCCTTAAATTATAAAATTAACTCCTACAGAATGCATAAACATTTAAATCAGTGATGTCAAATGTCATGCCTGATGATGCTTTTATCTTCCAGTTTGGAGATCTGTTGAACTTTCTAAGTGCGGTGTTCTTTGGTATCCATATGCTAAGAACTGAAAGGATCGCAAGAGAAACAAGTAAAGAGAACTTTTTGCCTCTACTTGGATATGAGGTAGTTTATCATTGCGATTTCCCACTTAAGTTGCATCTTCTTGAGTTTTGAAGAACAACTGATAAATGCAATGCAGATTTCTGTCATTGCATTCTCATCTTAAATGTGGTATTGCGGCTGCTGCTTGTTCGGCAAAACTCAACTAATGGATCCACATTATTGGACGTGGCAAATGTTTTGGAAATCACTAATTTCATTCCCATGGATACCTGCCCTTTATACGGGCGCGTTTTCTACAGGGTTATGCCTATGGATAGAGGTACTGCTTCTTTCTTTCTTTCTGTGCTTGGTTCTTCTGGCTTGTGTTTATACTTTGGCGATCACTTCTCAACTAATCTTATTGTTCAATGTACAAGGAACATAAGTTTACTTCCTTGGAAAAGGAGTGGGAGAACGGTAATAAGATTCTTTCTTCAGAATATCATCGAACTATCTTTCCGTGCAGATGGCTGCCATGACAGATGTGTCAGCAAAATATACGCATTGGAGCCGGTATGGGGTGCTGGTTTTGCTTGGTTTTTATTGGGTGAGAGATGGGGCACTATTGGATGGTTAGGTGCTGCTCTTGTTCTAGGTGAACTTCTTTTCCCTCAATGCACGATGGCTTGACGAGAGATTAGTTTTTTCAGAGATGCAAATTTGCAGTTCAACCCTATTTTGTAGTATTGCCAAATATCTAAATAGTTCGTCATGTTTTGACAGTTGGAAGCCTGATGGTGCAAATGCTTGGATCTTCGATGCCCGATGAAAAGTCAGGAAGAGAAAAAGAAAGGGTTAAGAAAAATGAGCGACAACTAGCTCTTGATAAGAAAAGTGGTTTCTCTAGATCTCCAGTGGCCATTAGGTCTAGAAAGTCTCCTGGTATGTTGAAGAAGTAAGAATAGACGAGTTTCGTAAAGCTACAATGCCATGTATATATTGAGGTTGGGAACAATCTGATATAGTTCCCTGTATAGCATACGAAAGATGGGGTTTTGGCTGTTTTGGGCCTTGAAATGTTAAAGCAGTATTAGGCGTATGAACTCCAGATTGAAGGCCATTGTATACCGCCGGGGTTTCTCCAAGCAGTCATTCGAAGTAAAGTTGTCGGCTTGCTTTTGGCAAATGTATGTGTGCGGCTTAATACAAGAGACGGGAAATTGCCAGGTTCTGCAGGATCCATCTATCTTATTTTCCAAGTGCAGAGACTTATTCCATGGATTAAAATGTACTGTAAGATGTTACCGTAAGATGTCTCATAATTCCACATTTAGCAAGAATATGATTTGTCGTATTCTCAAAAAACCATGATTTGTTGTCTGATCTCCCAAAACCACGTTACCGAATTGATGATTAATGAAAAAGGTAAATGAACCAGAAAAAGAAAGTCCTGTATAATATCTAAATCAGATTATCCAAAAAAACCAAATTTGACCATAAGTACGATACAATTGATGAGAAAAACCAGGGTCGTAGAGCACCAGCAACCTAGTGGACTGTGAAACTAAAATACACACCGGTACAGCGTTCATTGGAGATCTTTTGAACGCTGGACCTAGATGATGAGCGGTGCGGGGTGCGGAGTACAGAACATTGGTAGTAAGCTCACAGCGGACGGCAATATTCAGAAAAAACATCACGGACAGTAGAGCGGCTCAGGCTGCTTTCTTCGAATGGTGTGGAGGAGAGAACATTGGTAGTACGCTCACAGCTGACGGCAATATTCAGAAAAAATATCATGGACAGTAGAGCGGCTCAGTCTGCTGTTTTCTTCGAATCCTGTATAGCAGTAATATAACAGTATGTTAAGATTCATGGAAAAAGAAAACCGGGGATAAATTTTATTTGTATCTAGCACGCATGATCAATTCAATTAATCATATCCTTTACCAATACCTTAGTTTAATCGGGGTAGACCACATAGCCAACCAACCAAAACATAATTAGGTCATACAAATCATACCTTATATTTTAGCAAAAATACCATTTAATCCACCTGAAATATTAAGCCATGACAGATAATCTCCATCAAGTTTAAAAATAAACATGTAATTCCTCCATCGTTAAAAAGAAATATATTATTATTTTGACACGAAACCACATCAAAAATAGTTTACAAGAGATTTAACTACATATTCTTCGTTATTATTAGAAGACATCGAATTATTTTGATATGACATAACATATACAAGTCGATAAAGGAAACGTCTGAATATTTTTAAACTTTATAGGATCATATACCACTATCGAATAATTTAAGGGGATTTTATGCTCTACAGTAATAAGGGACTGTTTGCTATCGTTTCTGTTCCCCATTTTCCATTTTCATCTAACTGGCTGATTAAATAGGGTGAACTGATTTTTATTTTTCAAACGGGAGCAAAAAAACCAAAAAATAAATAAATATTTTCAGTTTATGTTTCTTTTTTTTTTCTTTTTAGCATAGTATTTGTTTGGCATATTGCCTTATTTGATCAAAACAAAAGAGCAAAGGGAGAGCATGTTCTTTAGCTTGTTCGGCTATGAAAATTGAGTTTTCCTTCTGGGATGGGGCTCACTTTCCTTGTCCTACATAAGGTGTGTACATAGAACCTTTTGATTTTGACTTCAAATGTTAGGTGGAGCCGTTTTCTTTTAGGCAGGGACTTGGTGGTCTCTTTTGGACTTGATCCTATAAATTGGCTTATGCAAAGAGAGGGAGGTAGAGGCAAGGACCCGCATCGAGAGCCAACAAAGCCATCAAGTGCCGTGGGTTATTTTAGAGAATTTTATGAATAAACACCGGTTTGTGTTTGATTATCTTCTCATTATTTATTTATCCTATTATAATAATATTTAATCATTATCCTAAATATTATAGTATTATTTTTTGATAGATGTATGAGATGCAAGTGCTACAAAATTAAAGAGTTGAGAGATAAATTCTCTTATAATAATATTCAGTTGGATAATAAAAATATTTATCGGATTGTCCGTTGACGTAACCCTAAGAGCGAAATGAACCACGTTAATCTTCGTGTCGTGATGCATATTTACTTTCTACAATTTATTTCAGTTATTTTTCTAACATTATTTTATACCAAGCCAAAAAACCGGGCTCGTTGCTTCGCAATAGAGTGGTGTCAGAGATATTGAGTTCGATATCTTGGTAAACTATTTGTTTAGAAAGTGAAAAGGATAGATGCAACGGTTCGATATCAAATACAATTTTGAGTTATCGAAAATAAACATCCATGACATATTGGTGCAACTTGACCAAAATAAGGCCCCTACTTGAGAGAGAGAGAAAAAAAAGATCAAAGAAGATGTTCAAAAATGATTTTGTAGAGATGCACATGAAAGTAGTTTTCACTATCTGTGTGTGTATCCAATGATATCATGTTCAATACAAAGTTTGAGAAGAACGCGACCCAATTATGGGCTCGACTTTAGAGCTTGTACTGAGCTAAATCTCTTGTGAACCAGATTCTTCTAAAGCAAAGGCTCTATCTTCGAATATAAAGGACGCCGTCAAAATTTTGGATAATTTGAACAAGTTCCATGATGGAATAAATCAACTAGAGAGTATTGGCACCTGCCTAGAAGACGAGGACAAGACGGTAACTTTGTTGTATACTTTATCCGAGTTATGACAGTTTACTCATGAAATTGAGTTGCTCCAAAGAGGATAAGTTGAAATTAGATGATGTGACGACCGCATTAATGAATACTAAACACCAGAGGAAGGCGTGCTTCGAACATTCAACTCATGGCGAGGCTCTATCTTTTCAAGGATGGCCAGGAGAAAATTCATCATCGAGGGACAATTCGAAAACCAGAGCGATCAACAAGAATGTTAGCATTGTGATTGGAAGAGACAAATCAAAAGGAACTATCGTGTAGTTAAAGCCGATGGTGATAACTCCACAAGAAAATTCACGAGGGGGAAAACGAGTTAACGGTTAGATTCTTTGATAACAATAAGGTGTACTAGAGCGATCAACAAGAATGTTAGCATTGTGATTGGAAGAGACAAATCAAAAGGAACTATCGTGTAGTTAAAGCCGATGGTGATAACTCCACAAGAAAATTCACGAGGGGGAAAACGAGTTAACGGTTAGATTCTTTGATAACAATAAGGTGTACTAGAGCGATCAACAAGAATGTTAGCATTGTGATTGGAAGAGACAAATCAAAAGGAACTATCGTGTAGTTAAAGCCGATGGTGATAACTCCACAAGAAAATTCACGAGGGGGAAAACGAGTCAACGTTATTATTGATAGTTGTGATTCCCATGCAGATTGGATTCTCGACAGTGATGCTACGAATCACATGTGTTCATCTCGTTCATGATTTTCATCCAATGAACGATGTGATGAGAAGGTTGTGATGGACAATAACTCGACCATTAAGATATATGGGGTTGGCACAGTTCGTGTTAAAATGCATGATGAGATCATTAGAACTCTGGAAAATGTGAAGCACCTACCAACAATCAGAAAAAATTTGATCTTATTGTCTAGGTTGGACTGCAGGGGATGTTGTTTCACAGTTTATGGTGGAGACATCAATATTACAAAGGACACACTTGTGTTAATGAAAAAAGCTCGAGTTGACAATTTATATAAATTGATAGGATTTATGGTGATCAGCAACGTGGTGACGAATACGGGATAAGAAAACAGTTATCCGGTCAAGGATATAGTCCAGGTGGAACCACAAGGAAGGTTCGTTTTAATAATAGTTACGTGACGGTTCTGATGGAGACGAGTAGAGGTTGTCCAACATCTCTATGTCTCATGCGAAGGTGGTTTTTCGGGAGACAATCGACAAGAATTGATTACAAAATCAAGGCGGAGATTGTTGGGAAGTTGATTTATTTAATCGGAGAAAATGTGCTTTGACTTGTTTGGCTAAGAAAGTTGAGTTTTTCTAAGAGATGTGGCTCACTTTCTTAGCCCTTGCATAAGCTGTGTACATAGAGCCTTTAACTTCAAATGTTAGGTAGAGCCATTTTCTTTTAGTGGACTTGGTGGTCTCTTTTGGACTTGATCCTATAAATTGGGTTATGCAAAGGAGAGGATGTAAAGGCAAGGAACAAATAGAGAGCCAACAAAGCCATCAAGTGCTCAGGTTGTTTTAGAGAATTTTACGGATAAACACGAACTCGTGTTTAAGTATATTTTCACTATTTATTTATCCAATTATAATAATAATAATGGGTTGTCTTAAATCTTATAGTACTATATTTGGGTAGATGTGAGTTGCGAGTGTCATAAAAATAATGAGTTGAGGGATAAAATCTTCAGTAACAATATTCAACTAAATAGTATATATACTTGTCGGATTATCCGTGGATGTAACCCAGGCACGGGACGAACCACGAAAATCTCTATGTCGACTGTCGTAGAGCATATTTACTTTCAATAATTTTTCCCAACTGCTTTTCTAACATTATTTGTACCAAGTCCTTATAATCTGACCCACTTATAATGGGTCTAATATCATCCGTCCGAACTTTTGCTAAAATTAGTTTCATAATATGATATCAAAGCAGATGTGACAACGAAATCACAAGTTTGAATCCTGCAACTCTCAGTTGCGGTTTTTGTGTGTTGTTATTTTTTTTTTTTTTTTGGCACTTATCTGTGTTGGACTGGTGCATTGGCCACGCTTTAATCTCACATTGATTTTCGTATGAGGGAAAGTGTTACAAGACATGTTATAATGGCATACTACCATCGCTCTAGACTTTTGATAGAATGGATTCCACAATAACAATTAAGCCATACGAAAGATAGGGGGGGGGGGGGGGTGTTTTTTTGAATACGTTAAGGACGTATGATAAAGAGGAGCACAATGATCTCACCAATTATCCTCAGCCCATCTGCAGCCATCGGTATCAACAATGTGCAAGCTATAGGCATGTCTTGATGTCGATGACTGATTCTCAAAACTACAACCAGGCACAAAATACCAGAAACTCAAAAGTAACTTCATGCAAACTTTCACTTAATCTAGTAGACAATTTAAACATCTCACCTCTGATGAATTAGATCCCCATGGATAACGACCAAAGAACCAGATTTAACTTCGATTGGCACAAAATCTTTTGGTTCATATGAAGGTGAAGGTCGATCAAAGTAAACGCCATCATCACCTCTGACAAACCTTCTTACAAGTCCCTCTGTTGATGGCAAGTTAGAAAAAAACTGACTAAGTCAAACAACTGACAAACTAACCATTGTAAAAAAAAGGGCGAGGTTACAATTAGAAGAACTATACTCTTGTGAGATCCAGGAATAGCCCAAAGGCAACCATTTTCAATGGTTGCATCTTCCAGAGCAAGCCACAGTCCTGTGCAGGTTGTCGGCTCGGTATATAGGAATGAGTTGTCCTGGTGTGGCACCACTTCTCCACCAATACCTGGTTGCTGCATTGGCAAAGGAGGACATCGCTCAAAAAGTTATGAAGAACCAGGCCCCTCAAGGAAACAGAAAATAGTAAAGAAATAAATGGAGCCGAGAGGGTAAGGGAAAAGCTGATAGTTACGAAGAACTGTTCAAATATTATTTCACAACATAAAAATCTTGAGAGGCCTTGGAAGCTCTAGTACTACCTTAAATATATACATTGATTGGATAACCACTGGCCTCTTGTAGCCTAAAGAAAATAGCAAACTTGACATCTTCTCCGAGCATGCGAATTTTTTGAAGGCTGGGTCATGATCGTGTAATGCTGCATAAGCACAGAACACAACTCAATTAATCTTCCATCTAGAAATTTAAGGGAACAGTCTCTTCTCCTCATTCCACCAAGAATTTATGTGAAGGACGAGACATGGTAAGCATAAGTTTTATTCTCAACGCACCATGGCCGACTTTATTGATGGAGAGTTTCTTTGGTTGCTTTAGTTTCCCCTCATCATCAAAGGCTTTCTCTAGCATATGACAAAGCACCAAACATTAGTATCACATGTAAAAGCAAATAAGTGTACAGTATATCTCATACTTAAAACTAAAAGGGCTATCACTCATAACCGTGTCCTTTTGGTTAAGCGCTAGTGACTAAACTTTTCACCAATGCAATTGTGAATAACCCCACCAGTGAAAACAACAAACAGGCCTAAAATTTTGAGCTAACTTCCATAACTTCTACTATTTCACTCAAGTGTGTCACTCAAATGAGCGCACCTCCATATACCAAATTGTGACATCTTATTATTTCGACTAGACCATTTTCTCTTATAGGGGAACGTGCAAGACAAGAAGCTATGTACAATTGCCCCGCCTATGCTCCGTTACAACTTCCAAAATACAAACCAAGGAATCTTTCCCAACACCTAGTAACCTCATGGTATTTCTTATTAACAAGTCACTATAATCCCTCCATACAATTTCCACTCACAGGTAGTTTCGTCTCCTACGCCAAACAATCTGTAATCCCGGTTCCATATCAATACTTGAGGTTTCCCAACAAAGTTTGAGCACCAACCAATTCAATACTAGGATGAAACCAATCCAATACCAGACAATAAGCTATGTCCAACTGCCTCCCCCTAAGTCCCGTTACTATTGCAAAGCATGGAATCTTTTGCCATTACGTAGTAAGCTCATTATATTTCTCACTAACAAAACACTATAATCCCTCTCACAAGTACCGTCTCACAAGGTCTATGGTAACTGGAACTATAGGATCAGGGATACTGTGATTTCCATGGTAATGCTCTTTCTTTGTTTAAAGACGCCATATTTGCTGTGGTTTCCCAATGTCCTGTTGTAGAAGGATGATAAGAAACTGCTTTCTCTCAACCCTAATTCAACCTTCTGAAAATGAACTGACGTTTTCCTTGTATTTAAAAAAAATAACCTTCCAAACTTCTAGTTTGCATTCTGAAAGTTCCATTGCTCGGTCCAGCTCTGTAATCACTTTTGAACCGCAGATAAGTTCGTCTATGGGCAGCATCTTTAATCTTATTGTTTTTATTCCCTTAAAATTGATACCCTACAATTATAAAAAAAATAGTAGTTTCGTCTCATATGCCTCACAATCTGTTATCAGAGTCCCAAATCAACACCAAGAAGTTTCCCACCAAAGTTGAGCACCAACCAATTCAAAATTCGGATAACACCAGTTCAATACCAGTCAAACAAAGAAAGCAAAACAAGGCAGAGTTTTTTATGTAAATAAATAAGTACCTTCAAAGAAGAACGAAATGTTCTCGGCACTATCATAGAAATAATTATCCTTCGCATGACTCTGAACACCAAACAACTCAACCAGTTAGTTTATCAACCACAATTCAACTAATCACAATCACTAAAAGGAAGATTGATAGGTAAAAGTATTCACATGATTCTTAGTAGAGAAAATCACACTCGAGGAGCCATCGAACCCATCGAGCAACTCGTCGATCCGTTTCCTCAAACGCCCGATCTCATCATCACTCGCAAACGATTCCAACACCAGAAACCCTGCAAGACAAAACCACAATCATAAATCAAACAATGAATACAAAACCAAACTTCAAGGGAAAATTCGAAGGTGGGTTTGATTGATTGATTATTGGGAGATCACCTTGAGTGTGGAAGAAGCCGAGTTGATCACAGCTTAGATTGCGGATGATTCCCATCGATCGAGAGAGAGAGAGAGAGTTGTTTTGGGGGTTTTGGTCAATGAGAAGGGTGGGTTGATTTCAGCGGTGGTGATTTTGTAGTGATCGTGTGTTATTTGGGAACTACTTGCTCACGTTTGCAAGTCCCAAACGGTGCTTTCCTTCCTTTTAATAAACCACTGTAGGTAAGATTACAGAGGAGAATAAATCAGAAAAAACATGAACGAGTCGACATGTTCACATAGTAGGCAGGGAGTCAATTATTATAGTGAAAGATATATCAATTTTGAATTATATAGATAAAACTTTGACACGTGATTAAAATTTAAAAAATAATAATATATCATATAAATTTATATGGTATTAAATCCCTTTTAATATTGATCTAACCGTTTATATTTAATCCAGAAAAATGAGAAAGGATATCAAGACCGTCAACAACGTTCGGAAACCAGGACCGATGATTACGATACGAATTCCGGGCCCACGATGACATAAGAAAAAATGGCCGTGGATTGAAATCAATTGATGGGATTCTCTTGCAGATGGCTTGCTTTCCAATGGTCGGAATCGATGGGTTATTCCAAACAATGGAGGTGCTCAAGGGTTCCCAAATGCCACAGACAGCGGGTGCCAATTTGTTTTTTCTCAATCTAATTAAATCTTGACTCACATATTTCTTGATTAATTCTGAATGGTTAGTTTATGTTAAAAAAAAAAAATCTGAATGATTGAATCAATTTTATAGGGGCTAAACGAATTCCCCCCTTCCTAAATTTTTTTTTTAGAAAATCTATGTTCAGTGCTAACTAACTCATTGCGTATATAAGATGGACTAGCAAATGGAAACATGCAAGTTAGGTTTTCCCATTCTTAAACTTAATTAAAATTAATACTGAATTCTTAAATCAAATCAAATTTCTTGTAACTAAGATTATTAAACTCTTTCGAACCCTTAACAATTAGAAATTTTGATTTGATTTAAACACTGATTGACGGCTACATAGGCTAAGTGGAGATAAACAACTCATATACTCCATCTTGTCCATCACCTAGCCCATCAGCATATTTCCATTCTCGACTGTGATGTTTCTGGAATTTACTATTCCATCTATAGCATTTTAATGATTATAATTTTTTATTAATTTTAATATAAATATATTATTATTATTATTATTTAAT
>LIEC01010997.1:206572-249737 GCA_001925005.1 Drosera capensis | reverse complement strand
AAAATTATTCCATCATTTTTTTTCTTCTTTTTTTCCTATTTTTTTTCATGATCCTTATTTATATCTCATTATTTTTTTAAAAAATTCTTTTATCAAATTTTATATAAATTCAACATGCATAAAATCACTGATAAAATTATTATAATTAAATTAACACGAAAATAATATTCTAATTCCATCGTTAACAGACATATCGTTTACATTTAGGTCAACACCGTACACCGTTTGAGTTGGTTTCGCAAGTGGCTTCACATGGCAAATCAAATTGTAACCATGCTTCTAAGACTGCAATTGCCAACGACATTGGCCTAGAACCAAACCAAGAAGACTAGCGTGTAGGTGCTGCCATGTTGTTGAGGCATCGCCTATTCAACCAGCACACTCTGCCACAATAAAATTTGGACAAATAACACATAATAAACTTTTAAACTTTTTTACATATAATCTCAAATACATGTTCTTTTTTAGAGAGTTTTTCTGTAAAAATATAATATAATAATAATAATATATTTAATAAAATTATGTGTTAAAAATCAATAATTTTTCAATGTTCATAAGGATTAAATTATTTGTATAATTAAAAAAAATAAAAAATAAAATGCAATCTGGTAATAATTGAGATGAGATAAATACTATTTTACCTAAAATTTCATATGATCATACATCCTTGATCCATCATCATGGCTCAAAATTCATAGCCCAACCATTACATTTCCTTCTAATCATGTATATTACCCAGAATATCCTCATCTCTATACAAATGATACTCCTTCTCCCCAATCTTCACCTCTGTCCCGCCGTATTCCGGCAACAACACCGTGTCGCCTTCCTTCACCGCAACCGGAATCAGGTTCCCCTCTTTGCCCCTCGTCCCTGGCCCCACCGCCACCACCTTTCCGGAATTCAGCTGCTCATATTCCAATCATACACAAACAGAAAAAATAGAAAAACAGCCTGATCAAAATATTCTCGCATACACAATGTAGAGATAAAATACACCAAACCACACCCAGATTTCCCAGTCTGAAAAATGACAAGATGTATGCAGTCTTATCCGGAGACTACTTTCTGAAATGCAGGAGAAATGGATAGTGTGCAAAGTGTGGTGTCCATACCTTGGAGGAAGTTTCTGGGAGAAGAATGCCGACGGTGGTTTTGGATGGTGGGACGATTTTCTCGATGAGTACGCGGTTGAGGGTTGGGATCAGACGCTTCGCCATTGTTAAAATTTGGAGATTGTGTGAGAATGGAAAGTGGGTTGAGGTGATGTATTGGAGAGGGCGATGGAAGCTTCTAGGTTTTAGGGTTTTAGTTGTGAAGAGGGGAAGGATGAAGTGATCATCTTGTGGGCTTGGTGAAAGGATGGGCAGGATTGGGCTGGTTTGGTGTAGAATGGGCTTTCCACTCGCACTTCTGTTTGAGGACAGGCAGTGTGTGTTAAATTATTATGGGAAGAAATTAAAATGCATGGATGGCAGCATAGCCTGATGCATTTGAAACTCTCAACATTTTTACCTCATCCATCCAACAGGGATGTGCATGATACCGAATGATCCCGTTCTTGATTTACTTTTTCGTCCAGTATTGTTATGTTTAGAAAAGAGTTTACATTTATAAAAAATTAAATCAATTAAAATAATTTTAATGGATAATTAGTGGATATTTAGTGATTAATTAGTAGATAATTAATTTAATTTAGGTGGAATAGAAATTGACATAAAGAAAAATAAATGTCAAAATTAGATTTAACTCATTTTCGTATAAATATGATATTTTCTTATTAAGATCGTATTTCTTCGTATTTACGTATTAGGGTTATATTTCATTTATATTTTTCATTCTGTTCTTATTATATCGTCAAATAAGTTTTTTAACCCCGTAAAATAAATTATAACGTATGATGATTTACTATTCACCTTAATTATCGTGAAATCAAATTTTACGAAATTTTTCAAACCCTTATCATATTTTTGTAATTATTTTGATAAACGAATTTTATAAGTTTATTGTATAAATTACAACGTTTAATAATATATTATTTTTTTTATTATTTGAGAAAATAAATTATCTCAAAATTTTCTGATTTTTATAATTTGTTACTTGAGGTTAACCTGTTATCATCAACTATATATATTGATGTCCCTCCTCACATGTATATATAATTGTCAACACTCCCAATCAATATTGCATTAGATTCATAATGTTAAAAATCCCAAAAGCTATCTTTCAAAAAAAAAAAAAAAAAAAGGAATCTCAAAAACTAAGAAAGGTGTAAGGATGAGAGTTGAAGTTACGAATCATTGAGTTTAACAATACATCATCTATCTTCGTAGCTTAGGGTCGAGTTAGTCCAGGGAGCAATGAAAAGCTACTAGTGTAAAAACAACATCGATAAACAGTTCTTGATCATCATTGAGCTTGTCTTACTGGATTCTTATTGAAGATCCAGCATTTAAGATATAACTAACATTGTTGTTTGTATACCTCACATCATGTCTGGAGCCATAGAATAGGTTGCCCTTAGATTTTGGGGGGAGGGATTAGTTAGGGGAGGTTCGAGCTGCCCCAATCTTTCCAAAATTCAAAGCAAACTAGTTCACTTTCTAAAGCAATTCACTAGGTTGGAGTTCCCTCATTGCTAGGTGAAATCTATCCTTCATCTTCCAAAACGGCTCAATCTTCATGGTCTCAACAAAAAAATAATTTAAAAAAATCTTTCGAATTTATGAAATATTCAATTAAAAAAACAAAAATATTTTGGGATTTTTATTTTTTTTATTTTTGAAAAACGAGGTTTCATCTTATCAGTAAGATTTCTAATTACTCAACGTGATTTCTCCACATACAGTGAGATTAACCGTAGCCCCAATGTTCGTACGCTAGCTATATGATTGTGGACTACCTTCCTCCAAACACCAGCAAGATAAATAGATAATGATGACCCCATTTATCCTGACTTGGACGTCAAGTGAAAAACGCAACGTAACCTAACCACCTCAATTATCACATCAACAAACCAGTGGAGATGCCATTTCCGGATTTATCTTTCAGCAAGTGTGGTTTTTTTTAAAAAAAAAATCAGAACAGAGATGCGGAGTTGGAGTTTTTTGATTATGGGATCATTATACCCAACTGGATGGGACCATTTATCATCTCCCACCTAAACCGACATAAAAGACAAGTGCGGAATAGAAAAATGGTCATTTTCCGCCCCATAAAGGCAGCCACTCTGCGCCAAGAGAGAAAAGTAACTCTCTCACGAACCTTTCTTTTCTCTAAGAACTTTTAGATAATTCTCTCCCAAGCGTTATGATTAACTTGAGGCTTAGTTTACTCGAACGATATATAGAGATATCTCCGATCAAAACGGTTGGCTACGAAACTATTTTGTAACTATTTTATGATGATGTGTCCATCAATAAAAACTGATTTAAAAGATCCTCGGATTTGCGAACTATTCGGACGATTAAAGGAAAATCTCGAGCTATTCAAATGATAAAAAAAAAATCATTCCGGATTTCCTATAACCTAAACATACTCTTTCCTCTCGATCTCAATAGTACTTTTTTTTCTAAACCGCCGGATTAATGGAGCCATCATACAAATTTTTCGAAAATTGGGATATCATGTGATCACTTTACCAATTTCACGCAAATTAAAAAGCAGAGTCGTGGGAGTGCAACAGGGGTTCTCTACAAGACTATAATCAACAAAGCTAATCATCACCACAGTATTATTCCGATAATGATCATGCATTACACCATCCATCAATATTACCAGATCGATCTCACTAAAACAATGAGAGAAACACAGATCAGTACTTTGATTAAAAGAAGGTATGACCATGATAACATATTTTGAAACTCATCCAATTAGCTAACGATGTCAGCTTCACTTGAAACCAATCAAACAGTACTACAATTCTGACCTGCTTAATCACAACTTCGAATCCATTTCAATTACAATTGTATCTAATTTATTCTTAGCAGTAACTCTATAAGCTCATGACATAACAGATCAAACTCATTATCAGTTGATCACCACAACAGCGTCAACATACCAAGCAACCCAGATCCCAGCAGAGCCATCCGCCCGATCCCTGCACCGCGATCTCCACCGTTGTTGGTGTTATTATCGATCGGATAAAGATCACCGGGCGGACCAATGATGTAGATGAGTCCACTAGGAGGTGGCGGGCAAAGCGGCAGAGGCGGAGGCAGAGGCAGAGGCGGCGGGGGGCACGAGGGAAGTGCCGGGGGCGGAGGAAGGTACACTGGCGGTGGAGGTGGAGGCGACGGAGGAGGAGGTGATGGTGTCGGTGGTGGTGGGCTTTGTGCACAGGTACCGCACTTTACGGTAGTCGAATCGTCGAGCTTCCTTTCGCTTATGCTGCCTTGGATTCGGGTTGTTGCTACGGCATGGACGATCAGGATCGAGAGGAGGAGATGGTGGAAGATCAATGATAGTGTCGATCTTCTCGTCCACATGATTAAATGTTTCTTTTTGTGTTTGTTTTGGTTAGTTTGATGGAACAGTGTTCATGAAACAATTGAGGATTGTTGATGGTGCTGATGTGTGGAACAATTATGTGTTGTTGTGTGTGTGTACTTCTTCTTCTGGGTATGGTGATGCTGTGGGAATTGTATGATGTGATGTAGAGTAGTGGGGAGTTAAAGTGAATTCATGAGGATGGGAAGAAGTGAGGAAGGTGAGGAATTGGGGGGTGACTTTGGGAGAGGACGTTTTGATTACGTTACCAATGGTATAGTAGCCCCTCTATACGGAGGGTGTTACTATAGATTATAGGTGCACTACAAAGCTCGGGAAAAATGAAAATTAATTTGTAGACTGAAAGATAACAAGGTAATGATATCATCTTATATGACTACGTCGTAATGGTTGGGGCTGAAAGTTTGAATCTCGTTAACGATATCTTGTATTCGAATCTGGTGAGAAAAGAAATCTGATGTGTATAGAGCTTTATTTCATGTGCATCATCCCAACTCGATCCAAACAAGACACTTGCATTGAAAAAGAAGTCTCTAGTGAATTGATCTTGGATTGCATATTAGTATTTTTTAACCACATGTTACTATGAAATGTAGTATGTGTGTTAAATGATGGCTAGGAAAAAGAAGAGAGGTTTAAAATGCGGTTTGGTTTGGTTGCTTGGCACTGTCATAGCATAGTGCGCACATAGGAAAGTTCCTTTGGCAAGATCTGTCATTCTTAAAGCATTCATGTCATGTTTTGCCGGAACCTACGATCAATACATGAAAGAAATACATCAGAATATCACGAATGCTCATGGAGTACTCATTGCCTAAACACAAATTCGAACAAGAATCAAACGTTCATGGGAGAAAGAGTATACTTAAAAGAAAAGAAAATGAAAAAATCCTCCTAATCCATCAAATTCATTTTCAAAAAATATCGAATATCTAATCACATAAAAAAACGGATTAATTGAGTTTAACCTTTCTTCGTCACGAAGAAATGCAGACAAAAAAGAGTGGAAGCAACCAGCCATGTCCATTTGCAATGCATGTGGAAGGTCCACTGCAGTTACTCTCGCCACATGCACTTTCTGGACCAACTCTATCAATAAAACTAATATTACCAGCATAGTTGACCTTGACGTGTGTGAACTTTTGTTGTATTGGCCTCTGTTAGGGCTATAAGAAAGCTCACCAAGTTTGAAAAGCTTGGTATGTTGAAAACTTGTTTAAGCTCGTTCGTTGTTAAATAAATCAAGTTTATAAAATTTTCCACTTGTTTAGATTAACAAACAAGTTTGGGTAAAAATTTTAGCTCTTGAAAAAAGGCTTGAATTACACTTTACGATAATATGATAAATGATTTTTTTCATTTTCAAAAAAATAAAATAAAAATTATTTATCGTATTATTTTGAGAAAATGATCGAGAACTTCCATTCGGAAAAATTATTTACAAACAAAAACAATCTTCATCGTCAGATATGTCATAACAACACACCACTTATATAGTACTAACAATAAACTCCCTTTCTTCAATTTGATAATCATGTGCGGTAATTTGTAACTTATGTCATACACCAAGACCATACTACTATATACAATTATGAAACAAATACACAAAGAGTAAACTACTAGTACTATTGTATACCAAGGACAAATTACCATAGTCGCTGTAGCCTCTCATTCCTCTTATAATTTCTCCATTTCGAACAAATATGCCAATTACGGGAGGAAAAAGGAATTCTATGGGTAGCTCTACCATAAATCATGATCAGGCTGAACTTGATAGAAAAAAGCCATTCGGCATTTCAAATCAACTCCGTAATTGACTCATTAATTATCAATAATAAAATAATTATTACTAAACACACGTATGTTCATGACACATTTTCTTTTCCCAAATAATAAAAACAGATTTATGAAGGATGACTGGCACATCCTTGCTAGCATGATATGCCAAGACATCAACATAGATTAATCTGTCCTCTAAGTCTTACAAGTTACAACATCCAATCAGTATACAATGTGGGAGTCAATTAGCCAGGCAAAATTTCAGAAACTCCAAGCAATTCATAATAGAAAATTGTCGATCATGTGTTGGATCACATCAGCCCCTTGAGAATGAAGTCGATAGCTCGTTACCTTCCAGCAAGAAGAGAAAAACGGATAAGATAATCAGATAATAATCACGAAAATCCAAAGCAAGTGTTCCTCAGTCCAGGAAAAACTTCGCTTAAATTGCAGAAACAGGCTCAAACAGCTATTGCTGGAAAAGCAAAATCAGTGTCTACCGACTTTGATCAAACACATCATGAACGTAACTTGGAACTAAAAGGGCATAAGCTGTCTCGAGTACATGTTTTGATGTATATATAAATCTGATAAAACTTGCCTGAATAGTATTGTGCGCAAGAAATCTCTGTTTGGTTCCACTGAATTCGACATCTACGCGTTCCCATTCCAGCTTTGTAAGTCTGCTCAACATGGCTTCCATCATTGCTGCAAAATAAGCTCCAAGCTAATTATACAGACAAGATAACTATTCATAAGAAGAAGTCAAGATGAGAAATTTTAGCGACAGAAATCAACAATGGTTGCTAACATTGTACTAAAAGAAACAAAGGATTAAGCAGTCCAAGTCCTAACCATTTGTGTCAAAGCGTTTCCACCCATCGAATGCAGAGTCCAAAGGGTAGACCGCCTCAGAACTTCGAGGTTTTGGTGTTTCCACATTTACAATATGCCTGTATCTATCATTACGTGGAAAACTCTGTCTCTGGAAAGCAGCATCAATGTCAGTCAGTTGTGAGAGTGTCTTGACGGAACTCAAGCTTTGAGATTTGAACTTCAAATGCTCCTATACTACCTGAGGAAGTTCCTTTTGGTGTCGAAGCGACGATGTGCTCCAACCAACAATGTCTTTAAACGAGTTAAGCTATGGAAGAAAGAAGCAATCTGCATTGTCAAGTCTGCAACTTTTTGTCTACAAGGCGAAGATGTACTCACAGACATCTAGAATCTATTGCAGGAACAAGTAAAAAGCGGCTCTCTCGTTGGCTACATGTATTGTATATAAAAATTCATGTTCTATTCTTCTAAAATTTTTTTTAAAAAAATCATCATCTATTTCTTCTAAGTGATGACTGGTGAGTATCGACAGCCCAACAGTCACCACTTATCAAGACTAACCGACTTAAAATAATAGGTAAGAAATAAGGATTGGCACCTGTCAAGATCTTAAAATCTAAATATCCAGGTAAATAACAAATAATTGAGGTTAATGTCTCACAAATGAAAATAAGCTCCTTTGAGCATAGCATACTAACAGTGTAGCGCATTCTATGAAAGGAAAGAAACCGATAAACTGTGAGGATACGGTCATAACGCACATTTGCATAAAGAACACGATGCCTAAAAGACTTCAACGCGGATCTGGAGGAAAAAGAAACGTGTTTACCATCAAAGTAAATCACCAAACACATAGCTCACGGGACTTGTTTGAGAGAGGGGCTTGCAACTCACATAAATGGAAGATCTTCATAGTCATTTGTCATCCGAAGAAGAAGTGGTGGCTTTCCGTCATCATTGTCAGTCAAGAACAAATGTTTTCCAGTTCTACCAAGCAACCCTGACGTCTGACGTGCAATTTTCTCCAGTGCGTGAATGCCACCAAATAATGGCACCTAAAAGGAAGGGAAATTCAGCACAGAAGAACCATAACTAGAGCCTGAAAGATATACTTACTGAAATACAGGGAGAACCAAAGAAGTCTCCCATTCACGAATTAATCCTCCTTTCAGCTAACGCGGAACAGCATGATACATAAACTCATGTATAACCTAAGCGTATCTTCCAAATATTTCTTAAAATATGAAAAAGTAAGATGAACATGAAAGAAGCTAACCTGTTTGCTTCCCCTTGAACCAAGATGAGGAGTAGCGAAGGTTATAAAATTGATAGGCTCAAGAGCAGCAACTTCTTTCTTGGAGTTCTCTTCAGGAGCTTCCTTGCTAGACTGATGCTTCCCGTCCTCCCCATCGTTGCTAGGGTGTCTAATCAAGTAATTCCTTTGATAAAGCCTAGCAATAGCATACCTTGAAATCAAGCCACCTAATGAATGACCAAGAAATGAAATCTTCCGAAGATCTGGATATCGCTTGATGACTCCTAAAACCTGAAATGGCAAGTAGTCTCATCACTGAACAGACTTGGATTCTTTCATTTTTGTGATTTCAGGGTGCAACTTGGGTCTTCCTATTGCAACATCATAGTTTTCCTCCAAATATCTCAACAGCCCTAAAACTAGAAGTATAGTAAGAATTTTCCAAACAATACATACAGAAAAAATCCGATGCAGAGCTTTCACTGACTGCTGACACCATGGAAATAACGTTTCTCCTAGAGATTCCATCTCTAGTTTTAAGCATAGTAGCTGGCTATATGTCCACTATTTGTTTCAAGAAATATGATCACACTAGTGCAAGCATAATTTGTTGGACATGGGAAACTTCAAGATTCACCTCATCAGCTAATCGTTCGCCCATCACATCAACACCATCAAAAGTCAAAGTTGCTGAATTCCGCTTACTGCCTGCATATATATGATAACAATTTCATAAGGAAAGAGCACACGATTTAAATCTCCAGCCATGATTCATGATGCAGATATTTTAGCAGTTTAAGTAGCAATGACTTAGTTAAGCATTGGTATACTAGGAGATTGCATTCGCATGTTTAGAGTTAAAGACTCAAATGGTCCATCGACTGTTGTGGATAAGGCTGTTCCTCAGTTAGATACAAAAAAACTGATCTCTCGTAATTTACTAGTTGAAGTCTATACGCTTCAGAACTGATTAAAATTTTTACTTTAAATAAGAGGATAAGAAAAAAAAAGTTCTCAAGGTTAACTCCGTGATGTAAATCTCTTGCATTTTCCAACTCAAAAAATTTCAGGTCATAAACCTACTCTGGTAAAATTTTCTTCCAATAGAGAGCTAATCATATTGGAGGTTTTGCCACTCGTGCTTATTTTCTCGCAGGCATAAATCTATGCTAGAGCCTTTGTCACTGGTCTAGCACGTGCATAGTCTACAATCCAAAAAAAAACTGAAAATACTCGAATAGTGAAAACAGAAGGATCACGCTGGATCATGTGACTCATATACAGGAAGGAGCCACATTCTTAAGGGCCAACAGGCATCTATCTTATAACTACAACGCATATTGAGTGGAGATAGAAAACAATCAAGTTCGTGAAACACTGATCTTCAATGAATGGTCAAAAGTGAAAAAAAGAAGGTTGACGACCAAGTAAAGCTTACGGTGGACAAGAGCATCTTTAGGATATTGCTTTAGAAACTGCTCCACTGCATATTTCCAGTCATCGGCACTGCAAAATTTCAAGAAAAAATGACTATAACCAACATACATATATAAAAAAATAACACAATCACCACAGAAACCACAATCACGAAAATCTATTTATGAGGAAGTGAAGAAGTGGTTGGATTAAAAAATTATCCACAAGAAAACATTGTAAACATGCGTGTACTTAGATGGACAACTTCATGAAAGGACGTATAATCCACGTACACAGCATATCTTCAAAATCTCCAAGAACATAAGAATATGTCGAAGATTTGATAAAAATAATAATCCTCCCTAACTATCTAAGCATCACATGCAGAAGGCAACAACTCAACCACAAAAGAGCAATTCGAATGCCACCCAAGCCTAAATAGAAACCTATACTGTTCTTATACTATTGAAATACCAAAATGTTAGGGCTGAGCCAAGGTGGAACTCGTGAGAACCACTCCCCATATAAAGTTATTGTCTGCTTTGGGCTCGCCATCAACGGCTCACACGGACTAAAACGTGTTTCGATAATTAGGTATACACCCAACACAGATTTTGTCACAATATGTACATTCAGATTAGCAACTTATGAAAACATGCAGAGACCTTGATGCAGCTCCACAAGACCCTAAAATCAACAAAGATGATTTGGATAGAGAGGAATGCTAGCGGCACTGAGTTCTCTATTTAATATTGGATAATTGTCATCAGAAAGCTTCCTACATGGTATGTCATTACATTATAACAGAGCTTCCAACTTCCCACGACTCACCCCAACATTTATGTTCGCAAAATGCAAACTTCATCACAAGTCACTCCTGTCCAAATAAACTTCATCACAGGTCGCTATCGCAACCACTATCATATAATTGCATCAATCCAAAAATCAACATAAACCAATCCAAAAGCTGTTCCGGGACAATCTCAATTAATGTTACCAATCTGTTCAGGACCTCAATTTGACGAGCAAACATCACAACCCAAATCAAGTTTACAGATTTCAGCACTTTAAGACATCGTCAAACCAACTACCAAAACAAACAATCATCACACAACAATCAAACCTCCCAACGATGCCATTGACAGTGACAATAAGATGAGACGGCGTGCTACGAAGCTCCTCGTCTCCCTCTCTGTTCCCATCATCGTTCTCGATCTCGAGATTGGGTTTTTTGAAGCAGCTGATTCCCGGCACGAGAGCCCGAATTCGGATCTTCTTCTTCGTCGTCCTCTGCTTCTTGTTCTTCCTGGTCAGCTTCTTTGCTCTTGATTCCGTTACTGGGTTTTCTACTTGTTGCTCGGCGGTGGCTGCCATGATTGATACGGGGTAGAAGAGTTGAAAGAATGAGAAAGAGAGGGGGAGAAGAGAGTGGGAAGAACGGTAAGAGGAATGGAGAAAGAAGCAGCCATGGTTGGAGAATATTAAGAGGGGATTTGTCAACGAGAATCCTGTGAGATGGACTCAGCGGCATCAGTTCATACTACCTCTCTTGTCCGTATTATTCGCGTGAGGATGGTTTGACATGAATGTTCAAAATTGTGAAATATAAATAATCAAATATATTTTTTATTTTAAATTATTTAAATGTTTTGATTTTAAATATGTGTCGGTAAAAAATTTGATACGTATACAACGAGATCAAACAAGCATCATTTCCGTCTCATTTAATATAATATTATCAATCATTTCTTTATTCAACACATATTTTAAGAAGTTTTATTTGTCGTCTTAATGACGTAAAAAAATTATGTTATTGACTTCAAGTTGAAATATATAATTTAAATTATCATTAATATTTTACGATAATTTTTTAAAAAATAATATTCGATCGTCTCGCAACGCGAGTCAAACTTCATCTCAGCAGGTATGTTCTGCGTAAATAATTCGACACGGAGGGATTAATGTTTTTTATAAATTTATAATAAAACATCAATTGTCGAGTAAGTTGTGTATTTCAAGTTGATACAGCGAACAATCAGAACTAATTTAATATAAAAAGAGATTTATATGCATACGCATAAAATAATAATTTTTTATTTTTTTTTGGGTTGCCCTTGAGCTTATTTTGGTAGTGCACAGGGGAATGCGAACAGATGAGTTTGACCGAAGCATGTGAAGCAGATCGAGTGAAGCATTCCGCGGCATATGGATAAGTGTCATGATTTGAAAAGTGTGAGTTTTATGCCTGTCTTTCTCATGCTTGAGTTTATTCAGTCGAGTCGCTCCTAGCGTTCTAATAATACACCAATAACAACGCCAAATTGAAATAGAAAAGGCATTATTGAGAGGCAATGTGCTATGGCATCAATCTATCTGGTCTCTCTTTACAAGAAGAAGCTATTTTTAGAGCCAAAACTCGTTGAAAACCAAGGGAGCCGTTGGTTAAGGCTGAATTCGACTCTCCACCGCCTTTGGTTGTTTTCATATCCAAGAGGAGATATGTCAGTTTCTTCATGTGTTTGCTTGTCGCTTTATTTCGAGGGTTCCTTATCAAGAAGCAACCGCCAGCGGATCTCTCCTCGGGTAACTGGCAGGGACCTTCTGCATCATATAACTATAACGTGTTAGCATCCATCGTGCACCAAAAATATCTCTTTATTCCGTATAAAAATGAATGAGAAACTAGAGGTAACAAGTCTGAAGTCTACTAGTTTTCTTTACCAATTTCTAGCACAAATAGCATTTCTGTGATGGACTTGATGAGATGCTTCAGGAATATTTTTGTTACCATAAGATTCAATCATTTTAAACAGATGATTTATGTGCATTATGAACTCCATGAAAACAGAAACTGAATTATTTTACTAGCTAAGTTGTTTCTTTGCAGCTCATCAACATGTGATCCCTTGGAGCCATATAAGCAGCATATAATTAATTATTCATTCTACAGATCCAAGAGGGGAGCATCAATGTGCAGCAGTGCAGTCCTGTTTTAACTGGTTGCAGTTTGTACAAAAATTTGGAAACTACAACATCGACTATCCATCAAATGGAGACTGGACAAGATATTAGCCGTTGGATTTTTTATCCTTCCATATTTTTTGGATTGTTTTTATTTTTAGATTGATTTTTTATAGCATTATTTTGATTAGGTTCATGGTAGATTTTATTTTTTAGGGCTAATATTTTTTTAATAGGATTTTGTTTTTCAAATTAAGGAAAAAAAAACAGGACCCAACCACACCATTGTCAACTGTAGAGGATCTGCATCCACTATCCCAAGAATAATTTTTTTTTTTCATCTCATATTTATCTTAATGTTTTTTTATTTAATCAGTTTCAAAAAAAATTATAACCTTTTCTATTTTGATAATCTTTTAATATAAAAAAAATCAAATCAATTTCATCTATTACTGTATATCAATTATTTCGTTTTATAAGTGTAAGTCCCATTATCATCATAAAAATATTTTTTCTTCATCAAAATTCACACAAATTCAACATTCCTATAAATTTTTATATCAAATCAAAATATTTTAATAAATATATGACGGATGGATGGAGTACTTCACTGATTAAAAAGGGATCGTCACGAGTAGTTAAGGACTAATTGTCGTATTTTTCTTGGTTAATTTCATAACCAAGCTCCTTGAGTAACTGCAACGATTTAGAACTCCGAAGCATGAATGTAAACGACACCGTCCTCTAACCCAAATTAAATAAAATATTTTTTATTTGGATTGTTTCAAAATATTTTTTTTTCGTCAATGATTTTTGTAATGGTTTGATCCAAATTAATTTTTTATGTATATTGAATTTGATATATATTAATTAATATATTGTGATTTTTGATGATGAAAATGAGTTTGATGTGTAAGAATGTAAAAGAAAGATGGAGAGGGTAGAGAACTGTAGTGATGTATTATAATATAAATTTGTTTTCAAATAAGAAAATAAAATAAAGTTTTTCAAAATAATAAATGTTGTAAGAATTATAGGACGGAGGGAGTACAACGTTTTCTCTTTAATAATCTTAATCACAAATCTATATAATCTGCTATATTATATCCCACTATCTTCTCTCATAAGTTACCGTAACCCCATTATCACTTATAAAATATATTTTTTATTATATTTTATAAAAATTTAATACACATTTAAATCACTATGTCGGATCAGACTGTTACAAATAATTCGAAACGAAAGGAGTAACATTTATCTTTTTGGGCCGTCCAAAATAAATGAAATATTTTTTTAATATAAAAAATATCAAATCAATCTCATTTGTTATGATATGTTCACTATTTTCTCTCATAAATATTACAGTGAATCTCATTACAACTAAAAAATATTATAATTTTAATAAAAATCTATATAAATTCAACACTTATATAAATTTTTGTGTCAAATCAACATGTTATATTTAATTTGGATCGAAAGAGTATTTCTTTGATCCCTTAAAACTGAATATATTTTTTTAATATAACTCGCAGTCAATAAGAAGAATATTGAAAACGAAGCCGTCAAAGTCTTCGGTCATCCTTTGAGTGAAAGAGGTAATGAGTATGTGCACTTGGATACCACTTTTGGTCTCTCTTATTTTACTGTCATTCATTAGTTGAATCTTGTTCGATGAAACCATACTAGTCAAAATTAAATCCTTTAAGCTATATTAATTGTCACTTTCGGCATACCAAGAGAACCCAACATTTAGTCCTAGGTGGAGCCATTGTGCCTCAATATTTCAATTGGATTCTCTGCTTGAGAACATTTTGATAACTGCAATTACAGATTGATGGCGTACCTTGCGGTGATCGCGATGCATCATGTTTTGATCATTTACAACGGCAACCTCTTTTTCCTTGAATGAAGAAACGCTGCTACTCCGACTACTACTCAGGCTACTACCACCTCCGGCTCCACCAGCAGCTGATGACAACGAAGACAATGACGAGGAGGACGAGGACCCTGACTTCGTCACGCAAAGATCCACGATTCTCTCTGCCATTTCTGTTTCATTCCTCGCTCCATCCATGACTCTGGCCACCTCCGACTTAGGCAGCCTCATCTTCACCCTCCTCGGAGACCCATCCTTCTCCACCCCCGACGAGGCCTTAATGAAGGTGAGGTCAGAGGCGGACCTCCTCGCGAGCATTAGGCTCTCGAGGCGGTCCTTGGCGCTCATCTGGATTCCTGACCTCGCCTTCCTAGGCACAAGATCAGGACACTTCGGTAGCTCCACAAGAAAATAGAGCCGCTTCGGCTGCAGGGTTTGGTTTTCGTCGATGGGTTTGGATCGGATCCCGAAATGCTTCACTGCCTCGGAGTCCAGCAGGACGTGACCCGGATGGTCTTTTAGTATGTCAGTTGCCTGGACTGGAGCTTTCAGCTTCATCATCTCGCCGTTTATTTTCATGATCTTAACTCTCTTTTTCCTTCCCCCTATCACGTTTCCCATTTTTGCTACTCCCTTATTCAGAAGTATTCGTATATGGAAAGTTTTGATAGGCAAAAGAGCATTGGTTTTGGAGGGGGAATATTGGGTTTTGGTTGGTTTCAATATATATATTGTGGATTGAAATGACTCTCGGGGAATTGTTGGGTGGGCGAGCTTTCAATGCTGGCTGCCTTTGTTTGAAAAAATGTGCAATTTTTTCTTATTAATTGTAACACAATAGAGTAATCAGCTGTGTGTGAAACAGATGCGAGTTTTACTCTCTCCTTGATACAGACGCATAACAATAAGAGTGGATTAATTACTCATTTTATCTCAATCAAATTATAATATTTTATTATATTTAAATTATAATAATTATATTTTTAATATATTTTTTAAAATATCAATATTTTATATCACATTAATTCAACGTCAATATTTTTTTTATTTTTTTATCTCACATCGATAAATATCAAATCAAACTGTTCTAATTCAAATAAAAAGAATATACATTTTAACGTATTTGTTTAATTATATTTGTATGAAATCAGCATTTGTGCCAAACTTCCACAAAAACTGGGGTACACCACAAGGACCGCAAGTTTGTACGCTTTGACAAGGTACAGATTCCATTTAAGTTGACCATACTATTATCATATGAAGTGGACCGATACACAGACCTTATAACGAAGTCGATGGGGGAGTTTTATCTTTCCGATTCCTTGTTTCCCTTTATCCATATATAGGCAAATTATAAAAATATATCCTTTTATAAAATCTATTACATTTTGTTTTTTTAGTATGAATTTACTATATTTTTTTGAAGATATAATATAAAAAACAGAGCCAAAGGAAAGAAAAATATAGAAAAAGAATTTGAGGTACTGTAATGTAAATCCCTTTTTTTTATATAATGACTTTTACCCATATTTTTATTTATATTTCATAGTTTGCTTTTCACTCTTCCCTAGAACAAAAACATACATATATCGAAGAAGGAAAAAGAGTATAAAATCCTCTTGAATTATTCTGTAATGACATATGACACCTATGAATCTTGAAAACATATAGATGATCAATTTATTAACTTTTTTAAATAAAATTTTGTATCAAAATAATTCAATTTTCTTTTAAAGACAATGAATAATATACATATAAATTTTTTATAAACTTATTTAATATAATTTCGTGTCAAAATAATACTAATTTCATTTGACAATACAAGGATTAAGCACATATTTATAAACTTGATAAGGATCATGTGTCATATCTCGATATTTTAAGAGAATGAAATGCTATTTTTCCATTGAAAAATTCTTGCGATCTTTTGGACAATAACTGGAGTCATTGATAAGGGTCGGATCTTATATGAAGCCTAAGATCGACCTTACCATTTTAATGTCCATACTTGGCCCTGCGCTTTGGATAGGACCACCCAACCCTTTATAGAGGGTTATCAGATCTATTAGAGAGGGTCGTTTTAGTGAGGCCAAAATGGTATTCTTCGTTTCATATTATAAATCATATTTTTTTATTTAGATGATCCCAAAATATAATTAACATATCATATTTAATAATTTTTTTACATAAAAAATATCAAAACAAATTAACATATGTTATACTACACCCACAATCTTCTTCCTCCTCATTTCTCATTCTCTTTCCTAAACTCCACTTACACTTCACTATCACTGAAAAAAATATTTCTCATTTTTTTTCATCAAATCTCACAAAAGTTCAACACACATATAAATTCGTGTATCGGATCAAACTATTCATTATATTTTGAGACGGAGGTAGTATTCCTTAAAATATTATCGGATTTATAAAAGTTATATTAGTTATAAAAGAGGTGATGTGAGATGAGAGAAAGCGTTGAATTCTATTCAAAATAATTATGAATCATAACGACTATAACCCTATTTATAGATCATCCTAAAAGGTTATTCATATTAAAAACATCCCGATACAATAAATATTTTACAAAAAAGTAAAAATTTGTGCAATTATTGACGTCTTCGATTTTGTTCTTATTCACTTTGTATCAACGTGGGAACGCGTTTGCACAACATTATTCATGTTGATCTCATTGCTCATGTTTATCTACATATATTGTAATCTCTTTTTGCATAATATGAGCAATGGTTGGGTGTTACCGACTGTCTCATTAAACATTGTCAGAAAAAACTTAGTGAATCCTAATTGAAAGAAAAAGCATACAGTCTTTCTCTGAAGTGCGCATCACTTTAACCAGAAAATTATTTGAGACGCCATAAACCGATTTTGCATCTCGATGTTCAAAAGATGATAACCCATTCAAATATTCAAACTTAATATAGAAATTGTGCAGCTTTGATAAATAGATCTGCTAGATTATTGCATGATTAGATTTTGTTGAATATGGATGACTCCTGTATAAAAGTATTATAAATCCTTTCTTGAACTTTGCAACATATCTGTACAGGGGAAGACATTCCTGCTCTCGTGACAAGTTGGATCCCTTTGTTGTACACGGGAAGACAACATCTCTGTTATACTAAATGAGAACCATTGGATTGAAAATCCAATTGTTTAAATTTATTTGGTGTTTGATATTTTTATTTATGTGTGTTTTTTATTTTTATAGGGTTTTTTAAATTGGTTTATTTTTTGCAGGGTTTTTTATTTAGATTTTTTGTGTTTTTTTTAAAAGGATTTTTGTTTTTCCGTTAACAGGGTGTTAAATGTTTTTTCAGATTTTATTTAAAATTATTTCAAGGTAAATTTGATGATTGTTTTGTGGGGTGTACAACTACAGCAGGTGATGCTCTTTGTTACGGGGTTAGATTTCTCACAACTCGTGCGACACTCAAGCTATTCACACCTTCGCTCGAGCTCAGCCTAATTCGCTCACCAAATGGCTAAGTAAGAACTCGTAAGAGAAATGAGAACTCGGAACAAGCTTTGAGAGGAAAACACAATGTATTACTCTCGTGGTTTTTTAGGTTTACACAAGATTTAACTCAATGATGGATGGTTTGGCAAATGAGCCAAACATCCTCTTATATACAACTTCTCCTCCACAACCAATGGTGGAGATCAAAACGATCTAATGATCTATATTTACATGTAGATTTTTGATACCAATCTATCCAAGATAAAACCTTTGCGGCTTCTAGAACATACCTCCTTTGGATAAACTTGGGCTTTTTTTGATGGACCGCGTATTTGGGCCGCATCAATTTGTCACGGGCTTTAATTTAGACCAGATTCCAAATTCGTTGGTCCGTGACATCTGCTCCCCTGAGGATGCAGCCTCCGGCCCGCCGGCAGCCCATACTCTTCTCTCCCCTTTGCCTCTTTGATTCAAACAAACTCAACCAACTACCCCATTCACCCACTGTATTTCGTCCTCATCAGTGCTACTCGGCACTGGTCACAAGCACAGCCCACAACATCATCCTCGCGGCTTGAGTTCATTTCTTCAAAATTCGTCAAGGTCTCTCTAAACCCTTTTCTCTTACGCGTCTGATTTGTATGATTATGGTGTTCTTGGCTCACCTTGCGTTGCTTTGATCGCCCAATGTTAGTGCCGATGGCGGCGTTAGGCTCCTCACCCTTCTGGTGAGGATCATAGATGACGAGGCTGTTGGATATCTTTGCCGGTGAGTCCTTTGATAAAAGTGTGGCCCTTGACATAAATATGAATTTGGTCCTTGTTGCTGATGTTTGTACCCACTATCCTCTCGGCTTGAATCGCTTGATGATGTAAATGTGATGACAATGTTGGAGCGAGATTTTGGATTTCTTGTAATTTAAGATGAGAACGTTGAAGTGAAGTTTGCGGAGTAAGAACTCGAGAGGGTGGAAATTGTGTTTGTGGCTGGTTCACTTGATTCAACTTCATTGAACTTGATTGCTTACAAGCTCAAATCCATGGCCTGATTTGCCTAGGCGAAGTCTAGTACATGTCTTCTACGGAGTATTTCATAGCCTAGATCATTCTATACTTCAAAGAACTTTTAGATTCTTTTAGGTTACATTAGACTTGAACTCTCTAGATTCATATCCTTCGAGTTTACGGGCTATTCGGTTGACAAAAGGAAAATCTTTTGGGATTTCCTTTTAGAAAAAAAAAAACTCTCTAGACTCAAATGATACTTGAGAATTCTAGAAAACTCTAAAACATAAATTACCAATTATATTTTTAACAATGATTTTGTGATGATCTTTCAGTGCTTCAGGAGGTGTACTCTGTGGGTGATTAGGGCCTCTTAGACATTTGATTTTACACAGACACACAGCCTCTATTGTGTTTTATGACACAGGAATTTCAAACCAAAGCAGCAAACCCATGCAATCTTGTCAAGTGTAAGGTTTAGGAAGGACAAAATGTATTTTAAGAGGGACTTTTTTTTTATGCTCTTAGGTGGTGTCAAACATTTGGCCACGTGGTTAGAGGAAAAGGGTTGTTTACCACTATGCTAACTTTTATTGACAAAACCCTATTCATAAGGGTACTTCATTGTTGAATTCAGAGTAATTTTCTTAATTAACCGTGTAAACGAATTAAAGTTTTGTTGATGGTGCTTCATTCGTGTAATGAATCTTTTTTTTTTATTTGAACATTGACTAGGAAAACATACATTTCTTATTTCTGCTGAAATCTCTGTAATATAGCATTTTTATAAAGAAACTATTCCAACGTACTTTTAATAAAACTTTTCCGCATGGTGATCATTAAAATTTCTTTGTTTAAGATAATACTAGCTTGCTAAGTTTTCAGATCCTTTAGAATCTTATTTCATTTTTGTTGGTAGTCTTCAAAAGCTTCAATATTTATGTGAACTTACACGTATATGCACTTTGCTTTGTCAGAGTGTACGCAATCCTGAATGATGTTCTTTATGCTGTGCTCAGTGTTTGTTTTTTTCTTATTCATGCAGGTATTTCCCATTTAGCTCTCAATATAGCAGTAAGGGACAACAGTCTTCAGGGAGAATTATTTAAATTTGTGTAATCCAACATCAAACGTCACCTATGGTATTGCAAGCCAGGCTTGGATCTGGAACTGCCAGTCTTCTTACTGGGAATGCACCTTCGTCTATCTTCTCCCATGGAGTCATCCAGTACTTTGTCCTCACAAAGTGCTTATCATATTCAAAAAGATGCAATCCCATCAAATTTCGTGAAATGGAGTTCACTGGGATCTTGTCGTACGTCAAGGTTTGCTACTCGTTTTGCCCCATTACAGCTAAAGCCTTTGGACTCTATCATGGATATCGAGAGAGCTAAAACTAAGTTGCCCGAGGAACTCGCCTCGATTTGGGATGATGTAAAGCTTATTACTTCTGTTGCATTATTCTCTCTTCAATTAACATTGCTTTCTTTACTTTGCTAAAAATGTATTCAATCTCTGGGTCCACTCGTGTGATGTGCTCAATGGGTTATGGTGCTTTTCTGATACTGTCTTCAATCTGTGCCAGTATCATTTGGGGAGAGGACACATTGGCACATCCATGAAAGCAAAAGTGTATAATTTGTTGAAGCAGAGAGCAACTGACTGGTATATACTTTGTGATGCGGCCATCTTTTTTCTCTTCATTTTGTTTTCCTTTTTTAGCTTCTAAGTTTCATTTTTCCTTTCTGTAGCCAGTATTTTGCTGTTCCCTTGTGGAAAGGAAGTGGTTACACAACCATGTCTGCCCAACGCTTGCTTCCTCGCCTTCAACTTGGAAAACAATATATTGTTGGAAATAAAAAATCACTATTTTGTTGCAAAATCGTGCTGTGCTAGGAGCGCTTCATCCATCTTAGGCACAACTGATGGGCTTGTTTGAACTTTCTATTGCAGTGAAGATCCCACACATTCTCTTCACTGGACTGGAAGATTACAAGGCAAGAGGAACTCAGGCATCTCCATGCTTGACAGTGTGCCATTACATCGATTTTGCAGATAGCAAAGACTTGGTTCTGATCCGAGGGGACGTTGTGTTGCCCAGTATGCTCACTGATTCAGAGGCAAAGTGGCTTGTGGAAACAACCCAGTCGTTCTATCTGAATGATGTTCGGTACAAGCTGGTTGAACATTTCAACAAAGAAACTTTAGATTTTGAGTTCAATGATGTCTTATGGGCTCTGAACATGCCCATTTTATCACTTCGACATGATTGAAAGTGGATTCGCCGAATAAGTGTCCTGAAACTGCGAGTAAGGTACAAGCTTTGCATATTCTATGTGTTACTAATTTATATCATAAGATTAATGCCTGGAAGCTGATTAACTGATACAGCCTATTGCAGTGGCGATTCAAGACATGGAATTTCTGTTTGAGGACCGGGAACAGGCTGCTTCTGCACTGTAAACGTTTGAAGAGAACACTCGATATGATGTGTACTGGTGCCTACAAGTAATAAGGCTACGGAAGTATGGATAGAACTATTGACTGACGAATGACATTGCAGTGTTCTCTAGCAATATATGTGAGTGGGATGTTCTTTGATTTATATTTCCATGTAATTTTCATTAGAGCCCTATGTTAGATTGGCTCCTGTGTAGTTCTAGTTCAGAATTTCCACTGATTTTGTCTCATGTTTGGAGTCTTTCTCCTTAATAAAAAAAGGTAGGCCTGAAAAAGCATTTTTTTCTCCTTGAAATAATTGTTGTTAATGGCATTTGTTCCTCTTCATAGTTAGATACCATGTAACAAGGTGGCGTTTGGTTTCTAGCAGAAACTCATGACAACATGACAAAGTGAAGATGTGTCAATGTAATAAACGAAATGCAAAGCACAAAAGCAACTGGCTGAGGATAGGAAAATCAAGCTGATTGAGATTTCTAGTTGTAGAACAAAGTTATTCTGATAACTCAACAAGATGTAAGAGGAGCTGTGTTAAAATACTCATGACAAATAAAAGTAACGTGATTGAATCAATATATCAGGTGACTTGTCAAAATTCCACCTGTAGGTTTTAATCGTGCAACGAATTCTAAGAAGAGGCTATGTCTGGATCTTTAGAGAATATATCAGATAGGGATATGCTGATTGAAGCTGAGCACGATCGAGCCAGGTGGGTGTGCTTCGTACAGGCTTTAATAGTCAAGCAGATAATTCTGGATTAGATATGAATTATAGTTCGTTAAGATTAGAGCATAGCATGTGCCATCGTATTCTGTGGTACAGATGAGTTCCACAATACTTAGGCTCTTGTCTAATCCTATGAATACAGTGGATGCATCTTTTCAAGTGAACAATAAAAATAGTGTCTCGATTACATGAATTCTACGTCCAAACAGTTTGAAAGATGAAGGTGCTGTCAAGTGAATCTATTATAAATAACATTAGTATAGTCTTCATTTTAGTAGGTTTTAATCTATCATGGTTGATCATTGGTCCACCCTTTAAATTTTCATATAAATTTTATAATTAAAATATTCCCTTTTTTTCACAATAAGTGCAACGTCAGACCACTGGTTCAATCTGTATCTGAGCAGATGCCGATCTTGTGATATAATGTGCTTTAATCCATATGGCTTGATAGATTCATTGGGTCCATTTTTATTTTTTTTTTGAAAAGCATCGAGTTTACATATCACGCCTAACTTATCTGCCATCGGTGTGTGGCCCTTAACGTCAGACCAGTGAGGTTTGTCAAGGAAAGCATTGACTGGTATGACAGGACGATCATGTGTTGGTTTACGCAAAATTTTCATGATATATTTTTTTTTGAAAAGATTTTCATGATATATTAGTCGTATTATTAATGCACACAAAATTATGACCACCTACGTACCTGTAATTGTTTCTGGTTGCTTGGCTACTGTTTTCGGGTCTTTTCAGCTGTATCTGAACAGTTGCCGATCTTGTAATAAAATGTGGTTCAATCCATATGGCTTAATAGATTCATTGGGTCCATTTTTTTTCTTGAAAAAGATTGAGTTTGCATATCATGCCCGGTCGAGGCTGAACTCGATCATAACTAATCCGCCATTAGTGTGTGGCCCTTGGCTTTATGGCTTGTAGTTTTGTGAAGCTATCAGCTTTTAGGAAGCAAATAGCTCTCTGACCTTGGAACAGATCAAGTCATTCTCATGCTCTAATAATTTTTAAGTCTCAAACTGTGTATAGCACAAATCCATATATACTGAGCTACCCTCAGAGCTTGCTAGCTCGGATTGCACATCCCTCTCTTATTTTCTTCACTGAAGCTGTCTCGGAATTCAAATTTAAGCAGGATAAAGAGATATGGGTATTATGGACCATGTCATAGACTATTGCGACAAGTTTACTACAACAAAGAGCAAAAAGCACAAGCCAATGCAGGTAGACTTCAGCATATTTTTTTGCATCCCTTTGAGTGATCATGTTAATGCTTGGTTTGGCTTTTCAAATCTCTTCTTGAGCACAAGGTGTTCTCACTCACTTTTTGACTGCCTTTAACATCTTGGGGAGATAGGACTATTCTATTTGTCTTTGTTAGATGCCATTACTGATGAAGCTTAAGATCACAGTTCCAATTATATGCTCATGTATGAGGCTAGGTTTATACAATGATAGACATATGCACATTTTCTAGATGAAGTTTGGTTTATGGTTGACTTTTGAATTCAGCTGAATAATTTAATATGTTGCGTTTTGTTATATGATAGACAGTTGATATTAAGGTGAAGATGTGCTGCGATGGATGCGAGAGGAGAGTCAAGCGCTCTGTCTCCGGCTTGAAAGGTTCATCTTCTCTCTTTGCCAGCTGTTGTCCTAGCTTGGCATCAGAATTCTGCAGCCCCTTTAATCCGATTCTTGACTTTAACAAAAATATTTTTTTTCCTGCTGCATCTCCTTTGGTCATGGCTTTAAATCTGTTATGAGTTCAATTATTTGTTTACGTAGTGTTCTACTAACTCATACCCTCATGCATAGGGGTGAAATCGGTGGAGGTGAACAGGAAGCAAAGTCGTGTAACTGTCAAGGGACAAATCGAACCAAAGAAGATCTTGGAGGGAGTCCTTGAGACTGGGAAAAAAGCCGAGTTCTGGCCTTACGTCCCCTACAATTTTGTATCCTATCCTTATGCTGCTCAGGCTTATGATAAGAAGGCGCCTTCAGGATATGTAAAGAATGTACCCCAAGCATTTGCTTCTTCTGACGCAACAGAGGAGCAGTACACTTCTCTCTTTAGTGATGAGAATCCAAATGCTTGCTCCATCATGTAATAGGAAGTTACTACAGAGGCGTGAAATGTTGAGGATTGTGTTGTATGCTAATTGAAGTAACATCACATAAACCGAGGACCTTGTCGCCTTTGCTGACTTCTATCAAGCTTTCTTCTAGAATACTTCTGTGCATATATCCATCCATAGGGCTTTTGTTTCTTTATTGTCGACTTGAATAAATCGTCTACAGTAAATTTCTCCTCAAGTCGTCACTATTGCTCTCAATTGTGAATCCTCTTCCTTTATTATTTCTTTGTCCATTGCTCCACTTCTTGGTTCGTTTCCCGTCATTCTTAGGATATCTAAGTATCTCCTTAATGATGCGATCTAAAACTATGAGTTGTGTCCAGTTATCTGATACATTGCTCGAAGTCTGATTCTAAGAAACATAGCTTGTTTCCTTCGACGTTCAATTTGTGTATTTCTAACTGGGTGGCTGTTGAAGGAGATTAAATGGCCTTCTTTTCTCTTCGACCGACTTAGCTATATTCAAAAGTTACTGTGATATTATAAGAAAACTGCGGTGTTTTTTGAGGAAAATTTTACATGGTGTTTAAGCCATATAGTAAAAATGCTCAAAAAAAAAAAAAAAAAAACTACAAAAACATTTAAAAAATTTCGAATCGGGAAAATAATTCTCATATCTCCCCATCACCAACTCCCTTCTTCCTCTTCAACTCTCTCCTTCATCTCTTCTTTATTGTCACATTCTCCGTCATCGTCCTCAAACCCACCCGAAACTCCCAACTCACACAAACCCACAAAAAACGAACTGTGGCCAATTTCAAATACAACTTAAATCATCTATCAATACAAATCAACACTTAAATTCAATTTTCATCCTCAATCACAGAGGCGTTGTGTTTCAACAACAAAATCAAATAGGAAAAAAGGTCAAATTCATAAATTAGGATTTTATTGTTCAAATTTTGTATAAAAAAACTAAAATCATTTGTAAAGAACAAACATGCTCTTTTTACACATGTTGGAATTCTTTTTTTTTTCTTTTTTTTTTTTAAAAAGAATTAGCGTACTATTTCAAATAGGGATCTAGATCATCAGTTGTACAAGCCCTTTCCAATCAAAGAAAAAAAATTTAAAATTTTGGGATAAAAAATGAAACCCTATTAAAGAAAAAATAACCTTAAATAAAATAAAACATTAAAAAAATTGAATGAAAACCACTATAAAAAATAAAAACATAAAAAAATACACAAATAAAAAAACACTAAATCCTACAACACAAACAATCTAAGCCCCCATACAACCATTGGATTGTACCTATCAGTATAACCGGGGATCCTTTTTCTTCAAACAGTGTGTCAAAATAAAATAAAATAATACGTCAGTTCAAATCCAATAAATTTAATAATCAAAACGAAAAATCAAAAAAAATTAACTAAACAAAATTTATAACATGATATTCATAAAATTGAAACATTATTATATAATATCCAACATGATTTAAAAAAAACACTAACGTACTATTTATTTAACTGACGTACTGTTTGAAACAATGCATCAGAACAAAACAAAATAGTGTGTTGTGACAAAGCAAAACCGTGCACCAGTTTAGATCCAAAAACCAAAAAGAATAACCCTAAAAAATCAACAAAAACAAAAATTTATAACACGATATCCATAAAATTGAAGACATTATTACATAGTATACATAGTATCCAATATGAATTTTTTTTTTAAAAAAAAACAAATAAAAACTTTCAGTGCGCTAATTCAAATCCAAAAACCAAAATAAAAACCACAAAAATTGATAACATGATATCCATAAAATTTAAAAAGAAACCAAGAGCCGAACACTGATGTAATAATTCAAAACAAAACAGTGCGTTAGTTTAAATCCAACGAATCCAAAACCCACAAAAATCAACAAAAACAAAATTACAGGATATGCTTCAAATTTTGGCACTGTAAACCAAAAACCAAAACAAATCCAAATCAAGCACCTGGTTGGAAGATAACTTGCGGAATCCATATTTGAATCAACTAAGAATGGATCAACTAAGCCTGTCATGGTATTGTTAAGTGAACGAAAATTTGAATCCTGTGCATCATCTAGAAAAAAAATCACTTCATGAAATGATGGAAATGTCTACCGAGTTTCAAAAATTAATATGCCGAACCACGGTAACAAAAGTAGATAATCCTTGTTTCACAATTAAGACAGAAAATCACCAGTGACTATTGACTACATGGTTCCAAAACATCAATAGTACTTCAACCAAATGACATACTTTGAGTTTTATGTAAATTCTGCAAGAGACTATTGTCCGAAGCTATAGACCACAAACCCACAGCACAATGTCCATGGAACGAATTGGCCATTGTCGCACGTTCATACTTCACCATCCACGAAGCTTAGTATGATTCCTACTTCAAAACCTCTTTATCACCTAGCAAAATAGCGTCAAAGGGTGTGGATGTTAGTGTTCAGTTCAATCACTGCCTCTACCCATTAAAGGACTGGGATGCCAATGCCGCACCTTCTGACTTCACCACCAATCACTGTCGAGCTTTGCAGGGTTCGCCTTCAGACCTTTCCTCATCGCCTGCCAAAACAACATAAAAGGAGAGTCGGTGTTCCTTTCTGATCTCCCTGTCGAGCTGCTCGAGATTACTTAAGATACTAGAAAATAGCCTATTGGATCAGAAGCAAGCACAACAACGCATCACAGCCTGGATTAAAAGCTAAATGGAATTCTATAAACCACGGCATTGTTACTAATTACCAACATGAGCAGGCTACCAATCAGGAATTCATTTCCATGGAAATAGGCGAAAAAAAGTTGGTCTTGAATAAGATCACGTTAGTGTAAGCGCCTAAGTGACAGGTGAATCAGATTGATCGACTGCAATACTAAATAAAGGAGTGGAAAATTATGTACCTACGAGGTATAAACTACCCAGGTTTTCCCTTCACAGTGAGAGGCCCTGATGATTTGAATATCAATAAAGGCCCTTCTGATGTTATACAGGTCAGGAGTTCTTAATCCGCAGAAAACAACTATATTACTTATCTTTGCATAATGCTCATAATTTGGTCATAATTGGCATCAAACCAAATGTTGGAAGGATATGGACTGTAGGATTATCCAATCTTAGAAGTAACAAATAATTCTCCAGAACACTTAGCGGTGAAGGCAACTTAAATAGGAAATGTAAACCTACTTGAATGCAACAATAACCATCAGATACATGACTAGACCAAAGCTTAGCTCTACAGAAAGATACAACGAGCAGTTCCAAGAGCATAACATGTGGAAGAAGTTACTTGTTCTCAGAGACAAACCTTTATCATCCTGTTGAAGCTGGAGTTGCTGGTATTCATCAAGCAAGCATGCATCCTCTCCCTTTCTTGTTCTACCCATGAAATTACCTACACATCAAGAAAAGAACATGTATCAAGCTTAGCTAATCGCTCCACTAAGTTATTGACGTTATTTTAGTGTTTTGTTTATAAGCCGACCACATCCTTAACAGTTCTCGCAAGAATTCCTCCCCTTTCTTTTCTTCCAAAGATGGTAAAACCTGGCAATGCAAGGAAAGATAAAACTTCAGCTGTTATAAACTTATGAAAAAAACAACACAAGCTTTGAAGTTCGAACGGACTGCTTACCTAGGTATTGAAATAACCATCAAATAGGGCGTTGCAGCGATAAGACATCTCCTTGTTCATATTAGTTTGGAAGTGCCGAGTTGAGACACAGTTCTAAGCAAGGTCCATCAAAGCAAAAACATTGCTTACCAATTTTTGTGTGCACAATGACTGGAGCAATCAGACTGTGGCATTCCTTGCATAATTGCTCGTTATCTGTAAATCTATCACAGAGACTACCTTCCATCCAACCATGCTCATGTTTAAACCATCGAAATTGATAAGATATCTGTCGCGCCAATCATGGAAAACTCTACCAATGAGCACTAGTGGAAAATCTATAACAATGAGCACTAAAGCAAATCTGAATCGATGAGCATAGAGAACAAGATACTCTTGACAAAGTTGAACAGCAATTTGTTACACTGGAACTGCTTACCACAATCCATAACCTGATCAAGAACCATCCTCTCATCAAGCTGTCCAATCAAGCAGAAAGTAATAGAAATCCTAACTCCGCCTTTTCTAATAATCACCAGCGAACAAACTAAACTGACGAACCAACACACCAGCCAAGAACTTGTTTCAAGGCACAGCCAAACAGAGGAATCAATAATGTATCTCCAGAACCAACAAACGCCAAGGCAGCATCACCAGAACCAAAACAAAACAACAGTGAATAGCTTGATGATACCAAATGCACACGAATCGACATGCACTTCAAGGCACAAACCAACACAATAATAAAACATCCTTATCCAGAACCAACAAAAAAAACACCAAAAAACGTGTACACCAAAACATTACCGTAACAGCATCAACGATAACAACCATGACCAACAGGAAAAAGAAGACGAACGAAGAACGCATCTCCTGAGATAGTACAAACAGCAACAAAGTAGGCGGTTACACCAGATCTACAACAAAATATCGACAACAGCTAAAACAACAACCAAGAAAGCATATCCAGAAGCAATACAAACAGCAACATATCAGGCAAATACACCAATGTGCTACACCAACACAACCGCCGCCTACTCCACCGCCACCCACAGCAACAACAGAGAAAGAATCACCAAAAAAATACACCAATCAACACCATGCCATTACTCCAACCAAAACACATCGAAATGAAACTTAACACAACAACGGATCAATCATCCAACCAATCGTGCTCTAACACAAGAAACTCATCAAATGATGTAGAAGTTGAACTCCTCCAGCATGAACACGTCATCATCAGGATTTTGGGATTGAATCAACTTGTCATGCAAGACCCACAAATGATTATCATATATGAAAAACACAAATGAATGTATTTAACATTTCTCCAATCCTAATAGTCCTAATAGCCGTTATTCATTTTTTTGCTAGAAAGTTGATCCCACTCATCTGTCCGTCTGGGCTCGCATAAATACGTGAAGTCGTGAAGAACGTCCTGGAAATGGCAAACGTGCTCGACGCTCCACTCAGATAGAGTTCCACCCCAGTTAGCCCCGCACCAGACTATGAATGATGAGGACACACTATAATGGATTATAATACAACAGCAACAAGCAAGCAGAGCGCAGAAAAAGCCTGTTACGAGAATGAGATACCGATCCACTCTACTATCCACAACTACTAAAAACCACAAATGACATTATGCAGATGCATGAAACGCTTAAGCAGTTACCAATAGCCTGCCACTTATGAGAATGGCATTTGAAAATATTCATGAACTTGACGAGGAGCATTGAACTACAGACAGAAGTCGAAAAGCAGGAGCGTAACACGTTCACGCCAGTGGTTAGCATGAGAAAGGTACCTGCAACAACTAAATGTGCTCAAGCAACCTGCAAAAGCAAGATAAGCCAATCAAAGCTCAAATGAATTTCCAACTGTTAAGGTCTACCCAGACAAAAGACCAAGCCAATGATCGCACATCAACATGGAACCCAGACACCTGCCTAGGACGTATAACCACATGAGACGACTAGGCTACAACTAATAACATTAAAATAAAAAGCATCACAGATCACCACAGCAAACTAATTTCTGACTAATTCACCACTAAATAACTACTAGCAGGTCATAAATATCCGATTATAGTAGAAGACTGTCAATGATCATCCCTGCTACAAAAAAACAGCACCAGCTTCATATTTGCAGCATCAAATTTTGAGGGCTATGGAAGAAGTTCTTTCTGGTTAGTGAAGCACTCGCAGCAAATCTAGCCACTCTCAACACTGTTCCATTAAATCACGTCAGCTTCGCCAGAACATACGGGGAGGAAGAGCGGCTGGATCAAGCTCCAAGAGACCATTCAAGCTACCACCCTTCTCTTGTGTCACCCGGAAACAAGGAACTTGATGGGAGAAGCACAACAGATCACCAAGAGATATTCTCAGTGGTTCTCCGAGCTGACGGGGTCTGAAAACTGTATTGAAGCCCAGAACACGTTCTAGAATCACGACCTTCACGTGGGAAGCATCCCTGTCCAATATCTCTACTATGTCGTAATCACACTTCTTGGAATCTGGAAACATCATCGCGGTTTTCCCATTCTTGTATAGGGCCCACACCTCACCTTTACAGGGATAAATGGAAAAACTATTCCTCTTGCCTGTCGGCTCCGCTTGAAGCTGATGAGAGAAGGCAGAGGTGTCAGCATAATGCCTAGGTCGGCTTACCATCAATCTAAATTTCCCACAACAAACGGACATCGTTTTACTCTGAGTTGTCTCCGAGTCACTCGGCAGTTGACAGGCTTCAAGCCATTGAATGGTAAGCTTGTTACGTTCTGAAGTAAGATCAACCTTCTTGATCAAAGCATAGTACTTTGGCAAACCATCTTCATCACTGTACAAGGCCCATAACTGACCAGCCTGAAACTTGTCCAAGGATCTCAGGCCATCAAAGCCGAAGAATTCTGGGTCCGGGAGTTCAAATTTTTCTTGAAAAGAAGATTCATTCAGAGCATCACTATCAGCAGAATCCTCAATGTCGATGACCTGATACTGTGGACATGGTGGTGCTCTTCTCACGACCTCATTGACTATGCAATTCGGTCCAGGTGATTTGGAAGAAGAGCCATTACTCTGGACATTTCTTGCATTTACGCTGATTTTTTCAGGAAGGGAAATTTCTTCTAGGTTTGCTGGTAATGCAGCAGGATCAAGTTCCAAAGAACCCAGAGGAACACCATCGCGTTCCTCGCCAGTCAGCTTAAATGAAGGAACTATATGGGAAAATCTGAGAAGCTTGCTTGGGGGTATTTGCAACTCATTTTCCAATATTCGAACAAAAACACAAGTAAAACCTTTCAGTTTCTTCAAGTATGCGACACGCACACCACAATTCTCATCATAGTCGGACAACACTTCCGCAAAATCAAACTCGTATTTCCTCTCAGTGACAGAACTTGAGTCTATCTCAATATGGCCCCATTTTATATCCCAGCCCTTGAAAAGTGCCCAAGTCTCTCCTTTCCTGGGATAAATCTTGTAACTAAGCCTTCCACTGCCCTTTTCCCAAGACATAACATGAGAGAACATAAGATGATCCGTAGTATCCTCAGAGTGACCCGACTTGAACTTCCCACAAGAGAAAGGTAAGTCTCTGTTCACCCACTCAATCTCGTCCTCATCAACTGGATCTGGCTCTAGCCATGTTATTCTGACCTTAAACCCAGGAGAGAAAACTTTACTGATACGAGCATAAAACCTCGGCATTGCATCAACAGTATCATAAGCAGCCCAAAGCTGACCAACATTGAAGCAATCCTGCTTTCTGCCAACATCAAAATCATGAAAATCAGGATCAGGGACATCATGGAGCTCTAACTCTGGTGCAATCTTGGAGCTCATCGAATTTTCAGGATCAGGGACATCATGGGGCTCTAACTCTGGTGCAATCTCGGAACTTGAATTCGATGAGCATGCTTGACCATCAGGTTTGGAGCCTCTCTGAGGCTGAATACCATCTTCCATTTTCACTTCTTCAATTCGGATGTCCGCTCCTCCTCCTCCATCATCAGACGACTTTGGCAGAACAAAAGGCTTTTCTTTCGATGGAGAGGCTTCAGAGTTCTCACCCACACAAGCCTTTGGCCGTTTCGAAGGGTTCAGACCTTCATCTTCATCACTAACGTATTCACCGTAAGACACTTGATTCTTGCCTCGAGAAGACCTCCGTGGTTGAGAATCTACACCAACTTGGAATCTGTGGGAATTAATGTCACCGTCCTTAACGCCTACGTCATCTTCCATATCCGTGCTGTTGGAATCTAAGCTTTCGCTGGATTCTACTACCTGCTTCTTGCTTCTCTTTCCATTCACTTTCCTAGCAGGTTTTGGCCCAGCCGAACTCCCAGCCTTATCAACCTTAGGGATGACCTTATGCGAATCACTCATCTGTTGAGGCCCAACACCCAAATCCTGTCTGCCCTTGGACAATGGCTCTTTGATGGAGTTCTGCTGGTTCTGTGTCTTCTGACCATGCAGTACATCATCCGCTGCAGATTTGCCAGTAGCTTGTGTAGGGGTTTCTTGCTTGTTGCTAGGTTGTAGAACACTGGCTCCCTGAGGAACTCCTTGAGCCGACATGTCATATGCAATGAAAGGCTTTTTGCAAGCTTGACAACGAAGAGCTCTATTAAGAACCTCTTTGTAATACTGATATCGGACAGCACAGAAAGGGCAAAGAGTCCAGAAAGTCTCTTTTCCATTTGGAGCAACTGACTGAGCCTGAACCTTAGGTGGTTGAGCCGTGGGTTTAGTGTTCCTCGGATAGGCAGCAGCACTACTCGAGGCACTAACCTTGGGTGCGCTCCCATTGTTAGCATATCCAGTACCCTGTGTAGGATTATGTGTAGGTATGGTGGATTTAGACATCCTACGTTTCATATCATGAAAGGCCCTCCTATCTTTATCGAGTAGCACGCTTTGAGCTTCCCCTATTAACTTGAAGGCTGCTTCAGCTCCAGAAAGTTTATTCTTATCAGGATGAAGAAGTAGGGCAAATTTGCGATACTGCTTCTTGATCAATACCTCATCCGCAGTTTGCTCGACTTGAAGGATAGCATACCAGTCCCTTTCGTGCCCCAACAGTTTGTTCTCTGCAGAGCAGTGCACATCACAGACACAAAGAAGCTGGGAGATGTTGTCCAGATTTTGGTAAAGCTTTTGGGCTTTGACAGCAAACTTTTTGGCCCCCACAAAGTCCTTGCTTTCCAGCTTCTTCTCGGCAATTGCCTTGGCTCTGAGGGCCTCCTCTTTGTTGCAGTCCATTCTGACCCATGGATAGTGAAATGAATTTAGACATGAAATTCAACATATCTAATGAAAAAAAAAATGATAAAAGAACTAACCTAGAATTACTGTATGTTAAAGAAGACTGCATAAAAAGTTTCACAGTTGCATGTTTGAAAGCATCCAGCCAACTCCGAGTGCTTGTGATTTCGGTTGGACATAAATAGCACCTGTAGAATAATAATCCTTCAGCTTAAAAACATAATCATCCTTCACCAGGGGAAACATGGCAAACAAAGAGCAGTGTGATGGCTTGGTGCAGCACTACACCCTTAGACAAAGCAACGAAAACAATGACAACGTGTTTCATTAAACATGTGTTTCACCAAAATGGCAAGAGTATACTACCTCCATCCCATAAAGATTGCATCGTTTGGCCACATAGGAAAAAAAGTTTTTTGAGCTATGAATCGTCTGTTGAATGACCAAATAATATTTTCTTCATATTCATCGTAAAACATCAAAGATAGTTCAACTTACATACTATAATCCTGAGCAAACAAAATTTCCGAAATATATCATTCAATATCATCATCATAATCAGAACTCACCAATATGGTGGGTTTGAAATGGAAGAGAAACAAATATAAAATTGAAAAGGGGGAGGAGATCTCAAGCATTACACTATCGTGTTGCTACCTCGGAGGAAAAGGAGAAGAGGCAACATTGAGAGATGAAAAGCGAGGCCAAGGATAAGGGGCAGAAGCTAGAGAATATAACAAAATCAGAAGGGTGAAGAGGACAAAAATCAGAAACTCTGACAAGATGCAAGAGGACAAAAATAAAATATGGAAAGAGCGATGAAGTAATTTGAGAAGCAGCTTGTAATAGTGTATGAGGAGAGAGCCTACTGAAGGGTGAAGGGTTATTATTCCAAATTGATCCAAGTCCTCGAAGTAATGAGTCAGGCTAATTCATCTTAATTTCTTTAAATAGAGAAACAATGTAGAATATTGTGAGATAGAGAGAGAGTGTGTGTATCATGGATCATCGTATCGCCTATTTTAACAATCTCATGAGCCATGGTTCCTCCCACATGCTTAAAAAAGCGATGAAAGGAGCTAATGAAAAGCATGGAAAGAAAATTCACTGTAAAAAGGTCAAATAGGATAAATGACTACTTCAGTTGAACTTTTCATTGTAAGAAATTAACAGTATTGATACTCATAAGTATGATGTTAGGGAGTAAGAACACTACTTATCTAGCCGAAAAAACATGGCAGCTCTTTGTGATTTAATGGGGGAAAAGAGAGCAAAAGCAAAATCAATTAAAAATCAAATTTGAAGTCAGATAAGAATGAACATCAATTTTACAAACAAGCTAGAGCGGCTTTAATCAAGCAGACAGATACAAACAAGACGTGTCCCAACTACTAAGCAATCAACCCCAATGGAACATAATGAATCCTTATTTTGTGGCGGTAACTAGTGCCTAACTAGAAAAGAATGAAGACACAGTTTGGTACACGGAAATATTCTGGACAAGACAGGCGCTGAATGTGTAACATCTTATGCATGCATACATCTAGGAAATAGTAGATTAACTGCCTCGACATCATTCCTTGTTTAAAAACATAAATAAAAATAAGGTGAATATGCTTGACACGGGAGGACGATTCTCTCAAAAGCCAGTATGTCAAGAAATGAAGATCAAGCTAAGATATGAGAGGCTCGGTGTTCTAAAAAGCATTTTAAGATCATTTTAAGATGTAATCGGTTCTTGACCGCTCACATAACTCAAAAAGGGGTTTCATTATGCATTTTTGAGCTATTACTTGGTGTTTAATCGAAAAAAAGCTTAATCGATGATTAAGCAACGGTTAAACATTTGAAACAAATAAAAGTTACCGAAACAGATTTAAATTTTTAAAAAAACCTTAAAAGTTTCCAAAACGTAGTCTCAGTTTTGGGTTCAAGATTTGGTATTAACCTTTAAAATCCCAAGACAATCTTTACTTTTTTTACAATTTACATATTTCTATTTTTTCATGAAATATTTTTCATATATAAATACTAAATGAATACTAAATAAACTAAATATTAAAAACCGATTAATTTGCTTAATCAACCGTGTAATCATTATTCAATCATGAACCGCTCGAGTAATGAAAACGCTTTTTAGAACATTGGTGAGGCTGGGCCAATTGAAAACCATCAAGACCTAAGATTACATCATAAGCCTCGACCAAATACCAATCAAGCTTGTTCCTCAGAATAAGTACCAAATATCCGTATAGGTGTTTGTTTTCTCCCTCTTCAGAACAGGAGTTAAGACTCATGAGAAACACAAAAGGAAGCCATTGTGACGTCAGGCTTATAGATGGTGTTACAGCAGAGATGGTATAGTTCGGAGGGCAGGAAACTGATAAACTTGGCCCCTAAGATGTAGCAAATCAGTGAAGTCACTCACTCCCGTGGTTGTCAAGAAAGGTTAGTACTTTTCCAAATGTCAACTAAAGCTGAAATTGCAGATACAGACGATGGAGAGAAGATTTAGATTAAAAGGATAAGATTGCAGAAATCCTGTTCGACACCCCTTGTGGAACACTATTCATTCTAAAATCTGAATTTGAGACAACAAGGAGGTATTATTCCCCATGTATAATTGCAACAGAACAAGATTTTCATGCTACTAGAGTATAAATCAGCCAAAAGAGAGATGATATAGTTCAAGATACAGCGGTTCTTTGTCAGATCAAAGACCCAAGATTTCGCCTTAGTATAGGAAGAGACTTCGAGATAGAAAGAGTAGAAAAACAAGTGTATTCAACCTCCATAAATCCATACATTTCACATTTCAGTGAATCCTTCCATGGAATTAACCTCAGGAAATGAAAAAATATAGACACATTAATCGCTCATAGCTTTGCTATCATTGCCTACTGTTTGCTTCATGACCACCAAAAGGGAATGCCAATACTTGCCATGCCTCTACCCCTCACCCTTGCACTCCAACATTAAATTAATCTCGGTCTCCCTCTTCACACCATATAAACAAGACTCTAAATTAAATGGCTGTTGATGGTACGAAGAGAGCACATCAGTCCTGGATAAGAAAAGCACTCCACAGCATTTATTCACAACTTATCGACAGAGAACTTATCCTCAAGCCGCACCATCGAGTCCTCAAGCAACAGCAATGTCGGCCACAGACCGTAAAACAATGACCACACACCACACAGAACCCACCATAACCACTCCAAACTCATACCAAATCTCCCAACCACAACCCAACAATCCCATTTACATTCCCAAAACTCAGAATTCCGCAACTTGCTTGGCCCCAGAACCCTAACCCCACACATACCCAACACCCAAAACCCACTTTAAACACAATCCACACTCAACACAAGCATGCAACAAACCTGGCGAAACCCACTTCAGAAACCAACGAGCAGCCCCTCAAAACCCCACCAAATCAACTGCAAGCACACACAAACACAAAGCCCACATAAAAAAACACATATTTGACCCCCAAAAAGAACACATTTGAAACCCCAAAAAACCAAAACCCTAGCAACAGAACACAGATTCAAGGAAAACCCAACAAGAGAATGCAACGCAACGAAGAACGGAGTGTGAAAGTCGGCGAAGGGGAACTCACGGTGGAGTGGAGAGTGAGGATTTGGAGGAAGAAGCGAGAGTGTGTTACCCTGATTTTGGGTCTGGCGTCGAATCAAGACAAAGAGGAAATTTTGAAGGGGAAATAGAGGGGGAAAATTTGCCCCTTGGATTCTGTTGTTTTACAAGGATACAAGGTGGTATTTCATGTAATTTTGGTGAAGTTGAAGGGCTATTTTGATGTACTTGATTTCCAATTTTGCCCTTGACTTATCACTATCTTTTACTAGATTTTTTTATTATTTTTTGTGTATTTAAATGTGTATCGTTGGATTTTTTACAACAGTAAAAGTTGTTTGGTAATTTACGGGAGGATTGTTTTTATTTTTTGATCTAAGTTTTTTTTATAGGTATAATTATTTATGGGATTAAATCAATTAAATTTTTTTAGGTTTTATTTTCTTAAGATTGATATTTTTTAATAAGATATTAATTTTTATTCAGATTTTTAAATATATATATATAAACACAACAACACACAAACAACATAGGATCCAAGTCTTTTATTTTAGGTTAAAGATGGGTCCAATTCTCATGCTACTCAAGCCCCACTTTAAGTATTGGACTTGATAAATCTGAATCGTAATATCTTGTATCTTTTGTTAAGTTTGTCTCATAAACAAAAATTAAACCCACATAGTCGACAAGAGTTCACTATCGATTTTGTTTTTATATAATAAAATATCAATATGTATCTAAGAATCTAAACATTTAAACCATTTCACCGTAACAATTCACTTCATTGGATGCAACAACAAGACAAGAATGTTGTCATTGAGATCAATATCGAGGGTGTCCTTACTCCATTTCATTGAAATGGTGGGCGGCTCTTTTATTGGGACAGATTGTCAAAAACTTCATTCATCTACCATGATGCATCACTCGTTGATGACCTCTTGTTATCTTATATCATAATTGGAATCACGGAAGTTGTTGAAGCTGACATATTTCTTCACTTAGAGTTTCTTAACCTTCTAAACAATTATTGATCTCCACCATATGGCTTATCAGCACCACAAGTATTAGAATTAGAGGAGATCACATTCTTCGAATTGTGCCTAGGGTTTCTCGTGCATGGATTTCTCATCCATTCTGCTCCTGTATATTTTAGAAAAATATTTATGCTCGATAATCGTCTTCATCCGAGAAATGAAGTTTACATCATGCAACCTTCTCAGCTTTAGTATGGCGCATATTCAATCAACTTTGACATTGGAACTCTCTCTAATCAATTTGACAAATATTTCACGCTTTCACGTCTATTCTCGCGAGAACTCGACAGCTTAAAACTCTCATTAAAATGAGTAGCTGCTCCACCGCTTAAAGTACACAATCATACTCTTAGTCAATAGAGAGAATAAAGAACCTTATATGACATAAAACTAATATCTCCTTCCCAATTTATATGAAACAGTTTGATTTAAATTGAAATTTTATGTATATGTTGAATTTGAAATATTTATTACAACACAAATACTTTTTTAAGTGGTTATGGGTGTTACGAGAGATGTACCAATGGGCTAATGGGGTAAATGAAGGACGTTTTGATCCTTTTTACCAAGATTTGTTTCTAAATTATGAAATGTCATATTTAATTTGGGATAAACCAAATTTCCAATCGTTATTTCTAAAACTGAGAAACTTCTTGTGTCTTAGTATCCTAAGGATCTAAAGAAATACCTGCATGCTTTGTGATTCATGTAATCAATCATATATGAAGTAGTACTACTCGAAGGGAAACTCTTGTAATACTTGTAACATGCGTGTATGCAACCCTGCATAGAACCTTAGGCTTTTAATCATTAGACAGGGAGATAAGGACTATGGCTTATATTGAGTCATCTCCTTCATAGCTTGTACATAAACTTATTATTTTCAATGATAAAAAAAATAAATACCTGCACTGAATCAGCTGTGGACTTTGTAATTGTGATAATCCGATTTTTTCGGATATAACAAAAGGAAAGATAATAACTTTTTGAAACCAATTTAAAAAATTGGGAGCGGATCTTTGTTCAGAATACCAAATTTAGCACAACAGTAGGAATAAGAGCTTCAAAGTAAGAGATCACTAGTTCGAATCAGATAACGAAACAGATAGCTGCACCTGTCTTCGACGACTTAATGCCTATCACCGCAAGCGTTTGGGAGGCGATGAAGACCCTTCAATTTTAAAGGATTGGTTTAGGAATCTTGAGAACCTGTTCAATGCTGTGCAGTGTCCCGAGGCACTATGTGTGAACTTCGTTGTCTATTGCCTAGAAAGTGAATGTGATGTATGGTAGAGCACTGTGTGTGAGTTTTACATCACACGAGCAACTTTATGATACAACTCTCAAATTTGAGTTCACTTTGAGCGAAAGAGATAAGTGGCATGGGCACCATGGTAAGAAGAAGAGATTTGATGGAGGGGCATCGAGCATAGAGGATTCAGTCTTGAATGCATATTACTCAAGGAAATAGGAAGCCAACTCCGGGGATCATCCCTAACCCACATGGTAAGCCGTTCAACCAACTCTTTCAAGAAGGAAAGAGGTGAAGAGATCAAAACTTGTTGAATGTGGAGTTATTTTGTGGTCGTGAGCCCGTCAGCGAAAGCTGATTTAAATGATCCTTCAGATTTACGGGTTATTCGATTGATTAAAGTGAAACTCTTAGGGAAAAAAAAAAAAAAGAAGCCAACTCCACTACCGTCAGCATCGTACAATCAGATGCGCAATATTAGAAGCCATTTCAAATCACCTCACGGTCAATTATCAGCACCCACCTACCTAATCTGTAACTGGGTCAAACAAACCTACGGCGAGAAAACTTTAGAAAGGGAAGCAGTTCGTTGATAGGGTTTACATGGTTAGACAACCACATAATAAGGAGGATGAAGCAACCATAACCGATAATATTTACATTTTCAGTCAGCCCTGCATATGATTTGTTCGATTCTAAAGTGACACACTACTTTGACCAATAAAATAAACATAGGGTTACCTACGAGTGACAAAGTGATCTATAATATAGTAATCATATAATCAATGCACCGATAGTCGTAGGAGGAGAAATGTTTCTTATATTAATTATACCAAACCCTCACTGCTTTGAGATGATATTAGGCATGAACAGACATGAGAGGCAATAAGCAATAATGGACACCAAGAATAAAATCATTAGGCTACCGAGTTCTATAGGATGAAAACTAGAACATCGTGGTGAGTGGTCATAAATTAACCTGTGAAGGATTCTGGTACAGCTTGTAGACTATGTTAAAATCGAAACCGAGTATCTCGGACATACTAATAACCCGAGTACCCATACATTTTCTCAAGTATTTATCCAAAGTGCTAACTTACGAAAGTTTCAAGGACGAAACTTTCTAAAAGAGAAAGAGATATAATAATTTGAAAATTTCAAAGATAATAAAAGAAAAAATCAATAACTTCTCAAAACCATTTAAGAAAATTTGGAGCAAAACTTTGTCAAGAATACATGACTTATCACTAAAGCAGGAATAAGAGAGCTACAATGTAGGAGATCACGAGTTCTTATCCTGACCAAACTATTTTATTCTTTTTGACCCTTGGGACTTTATTTTCTAATATGGTCGTTGCTATCCTTAAAATACCCAAATTAAACCTAATCAAGATCAAAACCTACATTTATTTTGACCATTATAATTCTTCAAACCCTTCATTTTCTCATTATAATAATGACGATCCATACAAATCTATTCTCTATAAAATGTGGCAGTTAAAAAAGAGGAAAAACTTTGATGCAATCGGTCAAGTAACAACAGTAAGTCTTTTCCACTTTCTTCAACCTTTGCAGACTCCTTCGTCGCTGCACCATCCTAAGCCTAGCCCATTGGGGTTTGTCGGAATGAATTCCCCACTTGACATTGATGACTATAATGGGTTCCTTGACAAATTTTACATATCATCATGGGGTGTTCACATAGTTCACACCCATGGTGTTCTTCTCAAGTTTCATCACCAAGGCATCCATCTTAGTGTTTAACATCATTATGGCATTAACATCATGAACTCCGGAAACCTTTTTGGGCATGAGACGATCTTTGGACCATTGGTAGTCACTCATGACCATCTTTTCCATCAAAGTACCTCCGGCCGCCGCATCAGCAAGAACACCAGTTGAGGTGCTAAGCCATTGTAGAACATTTACACCATGTTTTACTTAGGCAAACCATGATGTGGGCATCTTTGAAGTAGGTCCTTGAAGTGCTCCCAAGAATCATAAAAACATCCGCCCCCAAGTTGACGAAAGTTGATAATCTCGCTCTTCAATCATCGAGTCATGCTCAATGGAAAAATCTAGTGAGGAATTTCTTTTCAAGGTTATCCCAAGAAGTGATTGAGTTTGGCTCTAAAGTTTTGAGCCACACCTTGGTCTTGTCCCTTAGTGAAAAGGGGAACAATCTCAAACGAATAGCATCATCACTCACAATTTCATTCTTCAATGTGTCGCATATATCAAGAAATTTCGAGATGTGTAAATTGGGATCTTCTAAGGGAGAACCACTGAATTAATTCTTTTGTACCATGTCGAGAGTCATCAACCTCAACTCGAAGTTCTCTACTTCAATGGTAGGCTTAAGAATGGAATGATGAACACTTGTCAGTTGCGGTTGAGCAAATTCAAGAAGGATATGTTGTCCTTCGTTCACTTCTTGACGCACTCCAACCGCTTGGTTTGCGACATTGTTAGCTTGATACGCTGCCATTTGCTGCTCTTTTGCTCTTCTCCTCACTTTCGTCTTTTTCGTGTTTGTTTGGAAGTCTTCAGTATCTTTAGGGAAGACATACAAAGACAAACCAAGAACAAGTATCAGAACACTAAAAACAACAAAGAAACAAGAAACTATCCCTAACAACGACGCCAAAAACTTGATAGGTGCAAAATACGAATACAAAATATTACAAATATATATGATTTCGTATCAAGTAATAAAGTAGTCAGTTGAGTATCGTCTTCACAAAGATTGATTGTATCACTGTATCCTTTCTATGTTTTTTGTCGATTCAAACGATTGAAAAATCTCAATATTGTTGTTTTTATTAACTAAACTAAAGGAAATTGAATTTGAAACTAATTTTGAGACAAGCGATGATAATGTAAATCCAGGGATACAATTTCACCAATCTTTGTGTCGAAGTTTGGTCTTTATCAAATTGTTAGATTAATCGTTTATTCGGTTGATAGTTAAGATTTTCTAAGTTAACCAATTGCCTCTCCTAAGATCAAAGATAATTCCTTCAACGACAAACACTTATATCTCTATACGTGTCAAATCGTCAAAGAATCATTAAGCACAAGGAATTCTCAATTTTGACTACGCAAGTCACACATTCAGTATTTCTATTACGTGTTCAACCCTACAGTGTTCAATATTAGGTTTAAATCCTAATCCTTCTCTCAAAGCAATCAAATTGACAATTCAATCATGTAATGATCAAATACAAGAAAGCATTAAGAACAAACATCGAACACGCCAATCAATTGAACAATAATGTCTAACAATCAATAATAAAAACCAAACCTTTCAACAAAAATGACTACATCATCACCCTAAAATGAAAATTTAGTTTATGATGAACGACACAAACAATAGAACAAGAATGAAAAACATGATCGAAGAATCCAAGGAAAGAGTAAACTCAATGACGGTTCGTCGAAATCGTCTTCGTCTTTCTTGTCGTTTTCAAATCTTGATCTCTACGCTCGATGCGTGTTTTTGTGTTCCAAAGTCTCTCAATTATCTCTAAGGTATGAGGCATAATCCCCTAGGTCAAAATAATACAAGAATATATAAAGAAGATTACAAAAATCTAATCTACGGAATCAAATATTCTTCAAATCCCGTCAGGTTCCCGTTACACCTGTCACGGCTCGCAAAGAGGATGTGACCGACACTGATTGTGTAACGCCCCGGGATTTTCTGTCCAATACCTGCTAAACACGTGGCGTTACCGCCGCTCCAAAGTTTCCTTCGAAGCAAGGCGACAGGAATACAAGGGGTTTAAGTATCAGAAACATAGGATCTAGAAATAAATATCCAACTTACATCGTCTTGAATTACATAAAAATCGTACTCCGAAAATATAAGCAAAATGTTACAGAAAGTCGAAACTAATCATCATCGCTATGTAACGGTCCCCTCCACGATCCTTTATTACCTGAAACGAATATGTAACCGTGAGCTTGAAAGC